>JAURVB010000268.1:0-176691 GCA_033002965.1 Piper betle
TACTACATTAAACTTCTTCAAAAAGAACGTAATCACATGTAACTATATGAAACACCAACCATTATTTTGATAACAAAAAGTTAAAAACTCGACTATTGAGTTTTTCCAATGTGAATGAGTAATGGAAACCCAACAAAAAGAAAACCCTACTATATAAGAAGATAAAAGAGTTTAGAAATCGAATAACACTCACAACTCCCAATCCCGAAAATCTTCCAAGTCCAACAACATGGTGATACAAACTTTTCCCCTTATCTTCAACTCTCAACCAAAACTCCATCCTCACACCCCATATCAGCTGATCCAAGAGACCGTAGCCGCTACCAACCCAAGGTCAACGGATTTGACTGGTGGTTGAACCTTATTTGACTGAAAGGGAAAAAAACAAAAGAATAAAATAAAATACAATCCATAAATACCACTGTATCGATACACTAAACATAATAATTGATAATTTATGATATTGATTCCCAATACTTAATTTAATTAAATAATATTTAAGATTTTTTCTAAGATTTACAAAATAAAATAATTGTAGTTATTTTTGGGGTTTTACAATCTCCCCAACTTGGGAATTTTCGTCCTCATAAATATAATAGGGTTATTATAAGGAGAAAATTACTCGTTCATCTAACTTCTTCCGTATCCAATATTAGGCATTTCTTCCATTATACCTTGGTATACTTATATCTAGATCTATAAAAGTTAGTTTAAATATCTTCACATTTTCCTACAAAAGTTCATTTTAGAAAAATTACAATTTACAATTTTCTTTCCACTTCTACTTTGTGATGGTTGATTACATTCATCCACTTCTTCACTACTTCATCATCGTAAAGCCAAATACTTCGAGGACACTTTAAAAATTGATACTCTATTGCATTTGAGTAGTTATTTTTAATGACTCTATATTTATCTCTTTGCTTCATTGGTGTCTTTACTTTTCATAAACTAATATCTTGGTATAGAACAGACTATAATTCATCAATGCATTTTTTTCTCGATTTAAGCATTGTCACTCATATACATAGCTAAAGTGGGGCACATTCTACCATGACACTATCATCTAGATCGTACAAGTGTCTCATACCACTCATATTGCTTAGATAACACCTCTGATTGAAAAGGCATCACATATACATTCATTAGTTAAATGTCACGCACACCTAGTATGACACATAAGTGACACACTGTCCCATTCCTGTGTTTATGCCTTAACACACTTCCAGAATGTCCTCTAACTCAATAAAACCTTTTTAATATGCTAAAGATATGTCTCTATAAGTAAATTACTTACACAATACCTCGGGATCTCATATCCTTCTAAAGATTCCCTTTTAGTTTTCCCTTCGACTTACAACTTGTTTCGAATCTAGAAGTCGTCACCTCAATCCTCACTAGGGAAATTTTTAATTGTCAAGTCTTTAAACCATCCCCTCACTATTAATAATACTATCGGCATGACTTCATCTCATTCTTCTTCCTTTTAATACCTTTATTTTATTTTTTGGAAATAAAAAGGTGCATAGTTTAGCATAATGTATAATATAAAGTGTCCTATCAACTTCTTCCACATTATTTTCTAATTATTTAACAATTATCCAAATTTTCTAACATCTAGTGGCCATTCTTCTTTAGTATCTTACAATTTATATGTACACTATACCGATAGATTTTTTTCTAGGAAAAAATATCTTGAACTACCTAATATCATTTTTACACCATTTGTAACACCCTGATTTCGGTTTACTTAAGAACCGAATCGAAATGATACGACTTAGTCAAGTCATGTTTTAAGTTGTGGGTCGGTACGATTCGATCGATGAAATATATTGATACAACCATCTTGGTGTCATGACAATGGAAGACATTATCAAATAGGCATTAAAACACATCAAATATAAGTAAAAGTAAGAAAAGAAATAAATGCATTGCATTCAAGTGTGTGTAGCATTTGTCTATCCTTCCACCGAAGTCGATTTAGGATTTGCAAAACCTACATATATTTTATTGAAAATGTCAATAATAAATGTTACTAGTCCAAAAAATAAATAATCCAAACTGGCAAATGAGTATTCCATTACCCACAAAAACTTATGAAACTTCAAGACTGCCTCACACTAGGCGGTAAGCAACATACTTAAGCAAGTGTTGGCTCGCATACATGACTCATAATCATATTCATACGTACAATGCTTACTCCCTCACATCTTCTATATCACCCGCCACGATACTCAAGTGGCAAAACGAACAGTTAAGTTATTGCTACAAATTCTGGAAATGCGCTGCATTACGCAGTACCCTCATACACCGCATTACCTTAGGGTTTGGATGAGTACGATTGCAGTCCATACATATCTCTGTACCACATTCTCTTATTCGTGAAATCCGTAAAAATGAACGTACTTATATAATAGGCTTAGGAAGAGGCTTGTATCATACATTTATGGAGCTTTAATTTGAAAACCAACAAGGGATCCCATCCTTGTTCTTTTATTAAACATGCATAGAAAACACAGCTAAATGGCCCGACATTGGAGGGATGCAATAAAATGCCGCTGATGCCGTCCAATGTATAAAACACGATTAAACTCGACACATAAGGAGTCAAGCAGAGAGGGAGAGTGTAAAACCTGTGTTGTCCGCCCGATTGTTTTTAGTGTCTATTCGGGTTGTTACCGGAATTGAATTAGTAGGGTCCGGCCCTTCTTGCCATGGTTCATATATGATATGTTGTAAGTTGTCTGGCCTTAGCCTCTTTTGGCATTTGGAATGCCTATTTGGATCCAGCGCCCTAGCTTTTTCATGTTTGGTCCAATTTAATGGTATATAGTTAGATTTTAGGACCATGTCCCTTGCGTGTCTTTTGTGTGCTTTTCGTGTGTTTGATAACCTGCCAAACTGCCCTAACCCATTGTGGGCCCGATCACTTTAGAGTAAAAACCCTATGTTTTTGGGTTTTGAGATAACTTAACCATACCATTTTAGCTAACCCAACTCATACCTTTTTAGCTAACCCAACCCATACACCTATAAGTATGACACCCATACCTTTATAGGTAGGACACCCATACGTCTATAGGTAGGGCACCTATACCTCTGTAGGTATGACACCTATACCTCTATAGGTATGGCACCCATACCTCTATGACATCACCAAACCAACCACCCTTCTTTTATAAAATCCATCCATTCTGTAACGACCCGCCCTAACCGGCTCGAGTGTTACTTAAAAAGTTAAATGTTGTAAACATAATATTCATGAACATGAATCATAACACGGTAAATAAGTCTAGAAAATTTATAAATCATAAAAATAAATCAAGTTCTAATAGCATGTGACAATATATAAAAATAAAGTCCCATGGTCTCTGACTGTTTCCCATAACCACATTTATAACACAAGAGAATAAAAGCAAGTCCAATTTATTATCAATTCACGAAACCTTGGTTGGTAAGAGATCCACCAACCACACTTTTAGTCCTCATTCCAAAGTTGCTCACCTGCGGAGGGCAATTCCGCGTTAGTGATAAAACCACTAAGCTGCATAATTAAATGAAACAAGTCAATATAATCCCTATTATCATTTCTCGAGACTTTTAGTTGTTATGAGCCTATGCCGAGCTCTTAATATACTGGGAGGGGTGGCCACCGCATCCAGCTCCAATCCCATGCATGCGCACACATTGCTACATGGCCCACGGCCAGTAGTTACCGATATTTGCCATTGACTCATCCTCTCGGTATCTCAAGTGCATAATGAGCTGTCTTGCGCCATTGTGCGCTGGCACCCCTTTCAGCATGGGGACAGGTATTCAATCTTTCAGGGGGTGCTGCCCTGCGTTGAATTGAGTCGACCCCAGTTGCGCTCGACACATGGTGGTCGGATATGAACTCAAGTCGACCAAGATTCCCACATAGTAATTTTAAAGGGTGCGGTCCCATGTCGAACTGAGTCAATTCCTTTACCCCGGTTGCACACGATGCATGGTGGTTAAATCTAGACTCAGGCTGACCAGGGCTGCCAAGAAGGGAAAATACAACATTCCAAACAATTATATGGACCTGGATAGTTTGCAAGTGAACCCTGCAACTGTGACCAACGATCTTAATCTGAAAGAGAACATAAAATTATACATAATTATAATTTTATTCGAGTAGAAATGCATGAAACCAAATGACAATATATATCATTATTAAAATTCGACAACCTAAAGCATGTAACATTCAACAATATTAAATATTAAATTCTCAACATTTACACCAAGTCTAGTGAGATAATTAATTATTCATATGACATAATCATTTAAGTCATACTTTACATTTTAAATTAACTATTTAACTCATAATTCACACTTCACTAATGATAAAATAATTATTAACTTATAAATAAGTATTCCAGTATTTAATTACTATTATTAGTATAGTTTCCTTTGAGATGATAATTACTTAACCATGATCTTGACAATTTAATTTACGGTTTTGATCTTTAATCATTATCATTATTAATAGCAATTTAATTAATTAAGTCATTTGATTAATTTATTTAAAATGATTCGTATTATTCTAACTCAAAAATATTACTAATACAATTATTTTAAATTATTTACTGTTAATAATTATGAAATAAATATTAAAAAATAAAATAATTTCATAATAATAACTTGACTAAGTCCCGACTCAAGTCAATATTACGAAATAAATTATTAAAAAAATAAAATATTTTCATAATAAAAACCTAACTCGATCCCTGGCAGGGGATGTCAAGGGTGATGGGAATTTCGTAATAAAAACTTGGCTCGTTCCCGATTCGATTCAATACTACAAAATAAATTTTTAAAAAATTTAAATATACAATACCATAAAATAAAAACTTGACTTGCTCCCGAGTCGAGTCAATATTAAAAATAAAATTTTTGTAATAAAAACTTTACTTGTTCCTGACTAGGGTAAAGTTTTTTATTACAAAATAATTTTTTAAATAAAATAAAATAATTTTGTAATAAAACTTGCCTCGTTCTCTGCGGGCAAGGGCAGGGGCGGAAGGTGGTGGCCAGGGGGGTGGCGCAGCTGCAGGCTAGTGCGGTCGGGGACTGCTGCTGCGGGCGGTGCCGGTGCGGGGGCAGGGGCCGTGGGGAGGGAGGGGCGGGGCGGGGTCGGGAGGGGTGAGGGTGGGGGCGGGGCTGGGGGGCGGCGGAATCCAGCGGGGCTGGGAAGGAGGCTGGCGCAGGAGAAAATGGGGAAGGGTGAAAAACTTAAAACAGATCTGGGCTGTTAGATTTTGATCAAACAGCCCAAATTAAAAACGTTGCATCCACTGCCAAAACACATAGCGCATGGTAGCAATGCCTCATATATATTACCAGCTAATGAAATACAAAATAGGTTAATTTTCATTATGTACTTATTCTAGAGAGCATCAACCACCAGCTCCAAGGATAGCATCGATAGGTTCCTTAGAATTTTCTGGTACCATATATAGCTACTATCTAGCTAGTAAAAGAAGTTAATAACTTCACTCAATTGAGGAAGCTTACATGCAAGTTCAGTTTCTTTTTAGAATGATAACGTGCTCATTAACGGAGGCATTCTTACAGCAAAATTACATACTTCTGGAAGTTCTGATAAAGAGATTAGCAAAATCCGCCACATTTAGGATATGATCAAGTGCATCATAAATTGCATTTATAATAGAGAATTGTTTAAATTTGGGGGAAATTGTGC
This sequence comes from Piper betle, assembly GCA_033002965.1. Classification (NCBI taxonomy): domain Eukaryota; kingdom Viridiplantae; phylum Streptophyta; class Magnoliopsida; order Piperales; family Piperaceae; genus Piper; species Piper betle. Next base: position 5,726 of record JAURVB010000268.1, read on the forward strand.
TGCCTATTGGTATATTTAAACCTGATACCTGACCTAATCAAACTTTAATGGTATGGTTTCAGGTACTTAATAATATATAGTGTTTGGTTTGAGAGAAATGAGTACAGGGTAATAAACGGTTAGGTTTGGTTAGAGAGTGACGGATAGCTAGTACTCGATATATGATTTGAATGAAAATTTAATACAATTATTAAAAATTTAAAATTTTATTAAAAAAATATACAAAATATCTATTTTACATTTTCAAAAAATATTTTTTTTCCTAGCTCTACTTTTGACAACGTCTATTATTATTTATTATCATCATAAATTTTATATATTTACATGGATAATTATTCAAACCCGACCATTTATCATCAAAGATGATTTAAATGGTCCAGTTTTTCCTTGAATTAAATAGTAAAAATTAAAAATAGTTGGGTTTGGCCGATAGATTTAATTTGAAACCACAAGGAGCTAGAGGTTTGTACTCTGCTCAATTTGTATGGCCCGTCAATTGATTCCAAGCCTACTGAGTTATTTGAAAGACAGGCCCGTTACATGATAGGTGCAAGGCCCATTAGTTTATACGGTTTGGATGCTAGTGGCCAAGTCAAAATTGGTCAGGTGTTTGTTGATGTATAATAAACCCATACACGGAAATAATAGAGAAGCATTTTATTTGTAAACTTTGTGAACCGCATTGTGACCGTTAATTTTTTATCATGGAAATAATATACCGAATATTTTTTATTTGTAAACTTTGTGAACTGCATTGTGACCATTAATTTTTCAAATAATAGTTCATATTGTTTTATTTTATATATCATATAAATATATATATATAGTGGCACATTTGAATTCCAAAATAGCTAAAATAACATTTCGTACGTAGTTAGCTTGAGTAAAAACTCTTACTTATTTCAAGACTTTTTTCAAAGCAATAACAAAAAGTCCTTGAAATAAATAAAATAATACAAAACAATTTCAATGAGAAAATAGTAAATAAGAAAACCATACTATTTTCAATGTTTTCAAGAAATTTTCCATTCGAACCAAGCAAAGAAGTACAGATTCTTTAGGTAAGGATCGTGCGTTGCACCCTTAGGAAATTAAGAACATAAATCTATTAGCCCGAACAAGATGCCAAAGTGGCACGCGGTATATAATTTGTATATGTTACTTTTTCGGTATGTTTGTCCCTAATAATTAATTCTCGAATAAAGAAAAAGGGAAACGGGGAAATTTTCGAAATTTATGTTTTTATGCGAAGGTTTTTTTAGTGAAAAAACAAACAAGCTTTTTATTTTATTTATTTTATTTTTTTGTAAATCTACGAACCGGCTCGATCAAGCATATGGGAGATCCCCTTCTTGATAGCGTCATGATCTTTTTCAATTTACGACATTCGATTACACCTCCAATTAGCAACTAAATCTATTTCATGACTATTGCTTCTAACAGAACTTTCCCGAAGCCAGTGATGGATGCGGCGACGGCTCCGAACAATTTTTGCAACTCGACATGGAGATAAAAAAATTAAGTTATAACAAAGTCTATCATTATAGATGGGGGAGTGACGTTGAAGTTGGCTTAAAAGGAGAACTTAAGTATTGAGGAAGATTTCCTGCAAATTAAAGCTGTCTGAAATTGTTGGCTTAATTAGATAGAATTGATATCTTTTTATTGGCTTTAAGGGTAACTTGTAAGGAAATAGTCCAAGAAGCTCAAACGGTTGTTGTTTCGGTTGGGAATTATTGCAGCTGGGCTCTCTTCATGCCCTCAACTCGAATGGCTAAGGATTTACCGTGTTACTTGGTACGTCGAACACATTTGTCTCACCTATAACTAATTTTTATAAATTAATTGTTTAGTTAACTATCAAGGATTAAATACATCGCTTAAAATTAGAAAAATAAACCAGCATAGAGCAATAGCAATTAGAGGTGGGCGTGGAGAACCAAATAACCGTGTCCAAAGTAATTGTGACCAAGTTCGATTGACCGAATAAAAATAAAGCAGACATGGATTTTTTTCCGACCGAGGGACATAAAAAATTATAAATTAATGATATTATTAATATTTTTAGACTTTATTACCAAATTATCATTGAAAAATATTAAATCTAAAGTATATCACCTTAGATTTTAAACTTTTCAAGATAATGTAACACTTATTTATTAAAATATTTTTTTAAGAAAAATCATTTTAATTTTTAAGAGATAATAATTATATTAATAAGGTATTAGTCTTTTGTGGGAGAAAATTTAATATTTATAATGAAAAAATGATTAGATAATACAATAAATATTGGATAACAATAAATTCTTATCTTGACCGAATTATGACTATGCTCGACTATGGTTGACTCGACTCAAGAATTTTAACCGTGGACAACTGATATTTTATCCAATGTTAATTGGATGAACTTAGATAATGCCTTGTTTAATATCCAACTGAATGACACACACCCCTAAATTAGCAACTTTGTTGCAACATTTTTGTTGTAACAAGTAACACAACAAATCCTTAGCCCACTTGAATAGCCTTATAAGACTCTTTCATAAAAGGACACTCACTATTAATTATGTCTTTTTGAAAAAGATTATAACTATTGACTAGCGGCCACAACTCGTAAAAGGAATGCACCTCTTCTAAAGGGTATCTACCGTCCTGATGATTCCTTCTATATATTATACTAGTCAATAGCCCTCCCAGTACGTGAGTTACATATTTTTATTATAATTACTTTGATAATCAAATTGAAAGGTTAAAAGTATTAAATTAGATGGGTTGGTAATGGACGGACATGGACAAAGCTTAGGAGTGTCCATAGCTATGTCTATTAATTTTAAAAATGCCCATGTCTGCTTGGACATTTTTTATCAATTTCCATGTCTATCAATTATGGACAAGCAACTTAACGGACGAATTAATAGACAATAAAGTTAAGAAATATTTTTATAAGAATATGTTTGGAACCCCTTGTGGACAGTCCCAGCCCCTATTGGACCCACAATACAATTACATTATGTATGACACCTATACCTTTTTAAGTGTGACACCTTTTATGTTAAGTGACCAAGGCATCCCTTTGGTGTTTGAGAGCTTTCCAATTTTCTTTAAAACCCTCCTCTACTTCCCCTTTTTCATTCCTCTCCTCATATGCTTCAGTCCTCCTCCATGCTTCTTGGCTTCCCCTCTACATCTCAAGGCCTTCCCCACCGCTCCAAGGCCCTCCTAGTCAAGCCTAGCTACCTAGGTCATAATTCTTGTGGTAGGAAGCCCCAAGAGACCTCCCCTTAGTACCCTTTTAGGTAACTCCCCTTTCCACCTCTCGTTGTTTTGTGTTGCTGTTGACTTATATGTGTTTTTGTTTGCATTTATTTGGTAATTTTTTCATATAGCTCTCTATGTTAGGAGTTGTTAGGACTTAGAATCATATCTTGTACTCGTGTATAAAAATAGATATGCATATTTGGATGCTCGGTATTGTCCATATGCACTATTTTGCAATAAAAATCCTATCTTACGTTGTAGATATCCATGTTACATGTGTACTTAGTTGGAAAAGTTCAATACTTAAGTTTGATCAAATTGACTTAACTGGACAATTTTTCAGGCGGGCCGAAGATGTCCAAATAGGCCCGAGTGGACTCGGCAATGGGAGGTACTGGCCAAGTCATTTCTGGAGCTTGGTGGACCTATTGGGCTTGGAAAAATCGTAACTCAAGATATATACTAAGCCAAATACTCCCAAATTTTATTATAATGTTACAGGGAAACAACCTACGGCATCGAAGAAATTTCATGCAATTTCAACACTATTTGACTAGGGTTTTTGATTTTAAATCTAAAGTTAAAGAAGTAGGGTTTCACCCTCCATTTCTCCTCACGCCAGAAAACCAATTAAGCCAACCACCTAAATAATTTTTAATTATTGCCAAAACTTACACACTTTCAGTAGACAATTAGAAAGTCCTTATGTAAGTTTTTACGATTTTATTAATCATTTTTAGTTAGGTCACTATGGAGCACAAGCTTAGAGCATGACAAAGTAGACATACATCATAATGAACACACCAAGCAAATAGGGCTTTTGTTCATGCCCTTTAAGTGGTTATTTTAGTGTGAGAAGTTTATAGGAGTAAGCCAACATAGGGTTGTACACTTAAGGCTCCTAACAAGAACACTTCTTGTTATGGGAGAGGTAGCACCTCCCCAGTAACTCAAAGGGAAATTTTACATTGCAAATGATCACTCTAAACTACAAAAGAGGTGTACCACCATTGTAGTTAATAGGTTGAGCTTTAAGGATGTGGATGCATGATCCAGTTTTTATACTTAGTTGCAATATCGATGATGTTGTGTAATTCCCTGGCGCTTTAATTATTGCATGAGGTATGTGAAAGAGGTAACCATGACCCTTGTTTAAATACTTGCATAATCTTCATGTAACTAATAAGAAGACCTAAGCTAATCACTTGAACTAAGTAGTAAGAATATGATATACGCAACAACATGCAACTTTAAAACTATAGCAAGTGTGTGCTTCTTCTTTAGTTGTGAGTGATCATCACATTTTTAAAATTACTGCTCATAGTCGTAGAGGAAGTTCTACCTCTGTATGACTAAGGGTGTTCTTATAGGATTTCTTTAAGTCTAAGATCCACCTTTGTAGTACGAACTCTACATGCATTCTATGAAAACCAAGCATGATGTCGTCTTAAGCCTCCACAGAGGGTTGAGATCCGCTTCTATAAAGTCTTTACGCGATAGCCCAACGAGTAACTTTCAAATTATAATATCACAATTCAGTCAATCCCTAGAGGCCGAATTGGGGTGTTATAGAAACAGGAGAGTTGACCCTCTTATTGATTGAAAATATTCTTATTTTTCCTTATAGAATCTCTCATAAGGGCACTAATTAAGAACCATCAACCTCGTGCGACAGGATCCCCTTGTTTTCTTATCTCATTATTTGGCAACTATAAACTATCTGTTGCACCAAAAATTAATCTAAGTTCTTTCATCCCTCTACATCCTTCGTGAGTACAGAGGCCACATACTCTCAAGCATGCGCCTTCAATACCCTTTAAAACCACAAATTTATACATGCGCTGCATAGTGGTACCCATAAACCTCCACACTTCTCTGGGTTTGAGAAGCTCAAAGGTGGAGTTATCAAGATCCAAAGGCAATGGAATAGACACTCACCAAATCTAAAGCCCGGCTTGACCAACACGCGCCCTATTTCAAGACGTGGTCGTCAATTTTCCTTTGTTTCACATCTCACTGAAAACTCGAAAATTACAACTAGATGACCTGTCTGATTTGATATCCTTTTGGACCATCCTAACCCCCCTTTGGGATCTGCGAGTGCAATTCTCAAGGTGGGTCCGAATGCTTTAGGGTAAAAACCCCTCTTTAGCTAATACATCGTTATCTTATACAACCCATACCTCTTTATGTATAACACCCATACCTATGACATCAAGAAGCCAACTCATACCCCTTATCCAACCCATACTTTTTAAGTATGATACTCATACCTATGACATCATCAAGCCAGCCCATACCTCCTTATCCAACCCATTCTTCTTTAAGTATGGTACCTATACCTATGACATCGCCAAACCAGCCACTATTTTTCTATAAAATCTACCCCTTCCCACACCTTTTCACCATTTCTCCTTCCCTCCTCACCTCTAACCACTTTCTTCTACTCTCCTTGGCCTTCTTCTTCGTCCTTGGAGCTCTAAGCAACTCCTCCACGTTCCTAGCAACTTTAGGTGGCAGACTTTGACGTTGGATGCCTTAAAAGACCTCCCCTTGGTCTTCGCTTGCTAGCATCAGGTTTGGGCTGCCTTTGTTGCTTGTTGTGTGATGTGTATCACTTGTATGATTTTATGAATTTTTTAGGACATTTTTATCATGTTTATCTTAGTGTTAGGTGAATATTAAGTACACATTCATCTTATTTGGACAAATAGATATAATTTTTACAATGCATGTAGGTCTCTGATATGCACCATTTTAGTATAAAAATCATATCTTGGCATTATGATGTTTATTTGCACGATTATTATTTTATTGCACTCAAAACATGTAGATCTACAACTTTTGTGCTTTGTGTTTTATCTTTCATGCCCTATAATTTGCATGTATGAGGGTAAAAAGTGAGGAAAGATGATGACTTGGACCGTTACAGTGATATAAGTGCTCTTTTCTCTAATTTTTACTTCTGGCCTTGTAGGATCTGTTGTTGCACAACATGCCATATTTTTCATGGTAATTTTATGAGTTCTTGGTAAAACTTAATCATAATATAACCACTAAATAATCATGAACATAACCTATAAGTACACCTTGTATTTCCTGTGTGTTTATGACTATGAACATGATCTATGATTGTGTGATATTTTAAGCCATGAAATGTAAACTAATAAAATCTTTTAAAATTATATGATACTGCACTAATTGGCTAATTGAAAGATGTAAATTTTGGGAATGAATAAAAATTATCTATGTATATTTAAGAGGTGTTTACCAGAATAGTGTAAAGATGCTCGGTGAAAATCCTAGCTTTTCACTCCAGTTGTAAATTACCTTAAAATAGGTTATCAGTGTTGAATTTTAGGAAACCATGATCTACGCCTTACCCTATGTCTCAGTAGCATTGTGACCAATTTTGGGGCCATTTGGGTAAGTTTCCAATTTTGTTGTGAAATTTCAAATTTATTAGGATCCAGATAGCTTCAGAAATACACTCATCCAGTGACCCAATTTGCTGAAATCCACTTAGGCTCATTTACAAAGTAAATTTGGCCTACCTCTTATTGGGCTCAAGCCACGCGTGTTAGCTAACTAGGCCCGATTGGCCAAAGCCCATTTTGAGTCCTCTAGCCCATGAACAAGCAATTACAAAATTGGTTCGCAGCCCAGAAACTTTGTTGCAGCACCTTTGGGCCAAGCTTAATGGGCCTTGTTTCCCTTGATTAGCTGACGAGCCAGCCATAGTGAAATTTACCTATGTACCTTACAGTGTAAGGGACAACCCATCTAAATTTCAGCCTATTTGGGCATTGTTGGGCCTGTCCAAACAATCGTATCGTAGCCAATTTGATTAAAAACCCTAGAATTAATGAAATCCCACTAAGTGAACATAGAACCAAAGCGTTAATAAGTTACCCAATAAGGTTAAAACTTCAATTAGGACCTAATTAAGCAAATCAAGTGATGTTAAATGTTGAGCTTTCACGGAGGCCTTGCCTCGTTTTGCATGCCGATGTGACCCAATTCTTGTTCGGTTCCATCTCTATGCTAGGTATCGTGGCTGAGCTCACCGACTAGAATACGGAGCTCTAGTCATCCAGATCTGTAGGACTGTCCTTTGCTTGATCTCTTCTTGACTCCATGTGTATCGAGTTTAACTGTGTTTTAGATGTAGGAAGACATCGACAGTATTTTAACAGATCCCTCCGATGTCGGCCCTTTTTAGTTTTCGAACTAAAGCTCTAGAAATATATTATATCAGCCTCTTCCCTAAACTTATTATACAAGCACATGTAATTTTATGAATTTTACGAATGAAAGAGTGAGTGGTATGAAGATATGTGTAGACTGTACTTATACTCCTTCAAACCCTGAGGTAGTGCGGTGTATGTGGGTACTGCGTAATGCAGCTCATTTCTAAAATTTGTGGCACTAACTTAACTGTTCTTTTTGCCACTCAAGTACCGTAGCGGGTTTAATATGGAGGATGTGAGGGCGAAAGCATTGTATGTTTGAATATAAATATTAGCCATGCATGCGAGCCAGCGCTTATTTAAGTATATTTTCTTACCGCTCAGTTTGGAGGCAATTCTAAAGGTTCGTAAGTTCCGTGGTTAATGGAATAACATTTGCCAACTTGCTATTTTATTGGTAGCTATTTGGACCAGTAATCAAATTTATTTGATTACTAACATGGTTTTCTATTATATGTAGGTGAGGTTCCCTTGCATTGGCGGTGGTGGCAGGGGCTTTGTGTTATGTTGTCTATTTTAGACTATGTATTTTGTGGATGACTATATGACGGGCATATGCCCTAACTATGCGAACTTTGTACGTTTCAGATGTATGTCATGATGGTTGTGCTAGTATGTTTTATCTTTATATTATTATATTTTACTATAAAGTTATAATACTTTGGGGCAAGGCTAACCATCGTCTGCAAAGTATACAACCCCTAAAGTCCTGGAACATGACAAGGAGCTAAGTTAGGTACACAAAGTGTATTTGAATGCAGTTGTTTGCGTGTTAGAGTAATGTGGGTGGAGGAGCTTACTGGTTCACACCACCTGAAAACCCACATGAAGTCTGGATTTTAAGGTTTGATGCCTTGATGATGCTTTAATTATTGCTCACATAGGGTATGTGGAACAGGTAGCCATGACCCTTATTTAAATACTCGCATCATCTTTATATAACTAATAAGAAGACATAAGTCAATCACGTGAACTAAGTAGGAAGAATATAACATACGCAATATCATGCAACCTCAAAACTATAGCGGGGGTGTGCTTCTTCTACAATTTGGAGTGAGCATCCGATTTTTAAAGTCACCGCTCAGAGTTGTAGGAGTGGTTATACCTCTGTTACGACTAAGGGTGTTTATATAGGAATCTTTTAAGTCTAAAATTGGCCTTTGTAGTACGAACTTTACACGCATTTTACGAAATCAAGCCTCATGTCTGACTTAAGCCTCCACGAAGGGTTGAGATCTGCTTCCGTAAGGTCTGTACGAAATAGCCCAACGAGTAGCTTCTAAATTATAATATCATGATTTGGTCCATTCCTTCGGGCTAAATTGGGGTGTTACAAATGTGTTGGGTTACACTGTACACTCACACTCCACACTACCTAAAGGTTTGAAGGAGTACTAGTGCGGTCTATCATCTCGTACACACACTCAGTCATAAAAGCCATAAACCCTCATATTTATACATATAGGCTTGGGAGGGGATTTAATACTTAGTTTTTTTATCTTATCTTTTGAAAACTATTAAGGGGTCTCAACCTTGAAGTTTTATTAAATACATGTAGAAATACAACTAAATGGCCCGACATTGGAGGGATTCGATAAACACTGCCGATGTCATGCTACATCTAAAATGAGGTTAAACTCAACACACAAGGAGTCAAGCAAAGATGAAGCAATGGGTTACATTTGTAAAATCCGTGATTTGAGTCAGAGTTTTACTATAGCGAACCAATTGGTTCAACTGTATGCTTGAGTTGAGTTAGTTTCATGAACCGCGTGCTAAGTCAAGGCCAACCATGAGTTATGAACAATGAGGGTCAAGTGTACCTTAATATATGATGATAACGTCAAAAGATGGTGAGAAATGAGTTATCAGAATATATAAAAGTATGTAGTATTTTTTCTTTTATATGTTTGATCGTAGAAATAGTTTTAGGCCGAATAATGCATTTTGACACGTTATGGGGCAGTTTGGGCAGGTTATTAGTTATAGAGCATGTCATTTGGATGTTGTGTTTGTTATATTTTATGGGATTTTTTCTATATTTTTCTAGATTTTATTAGGATTTATTACTAACTAATTATTATTTTGACTCAAGTAAGAATCGAGTCAATACTTATTTATGAGTTTGCCATTGGAGTGTTTCTTCTCCCTCCCAACGTTTTCTCACCTCCAAAACCCTATTGTCGCCCCTGTGGTTGTCGTTGATCAACGCCGCCCTGCCTTGTCGTGCCTTCGCCGTGCCGCCCTGACCAACCCTAACCACCGTCTCCCCACCATGATGCCAGAATCGCCTCACAAGCCACGAGGCTCCCATTATCGATTTGCTGCGGTCTAGGTTGTACTGCTGCCGCCATGACGCCGACAGCCAGCCCATCGACCTCCCCGACATTTCCCCCCTACCTAGCACCGCCGCTAAGGCCGGCCGTGGGCTTGATTGGAGAGACTTACCGCCCCAGCCGAACTCATCACTGCCGTTGACGGTCATTGTCACTGCTACCATCCTCACCGTCACCACCATTGGATTGAGCTCGTCGAGTCGGTGCCAACGGTACCCTATACCACTACCACCTTGTCGGTCGTCAGAAAACTGTCGGGAAGCTACCAGAAAACCACTGGAATCCACTGGAAAACCATCGGAACCTGCCAGAAAATCAGATTTGATGGAATTCACCAGATCATCTGCTGAGTTCGCCCAATCGAAACTGATCAAACTTCGGACGTTAGCAAGTGCAGAATTAGAGCTCCGAGACACACGATGAAACCCTAACTATCGTCGATTGCCAACAATGCAAGGTATAATTACCACTGATTTAATTATTTAAAATTGATTATTATTAGTACAGCATGTCAGGATTGGTGAATTATGTGTGATAATTATATATACATATGTGTGTGTGTGTGTGTGTGTGTGTGTGTGTGTGTAGATTTGATTATGAATAAAGTATAAAATTGTTTAATTGAGTGGTATTAAAAATGGAAGTTAAGAAACTAATTAGGGTAACTAAGTAATGATCATGATCTACTGCAAACTAGCCTAAGTAGACTTGATGTGGCTATGATTGATGCGTGATGGATGTATGTGTGATATACAATGTATGACTGCATCATGATCGGGATTTAGCTTTTAGTTTGTCGTGTAGGTACAGAGTAGGAGTTTGCTGCCTACGCGTGAGGACCTGATTGGAGCTTCTACCTGGTCCGTTTAAGACTCGTTCTCTAATTTACGCTATTCTATTGTGTATTTGATTTATCATATGCAGGACGAATTGAGTGGCATTTTATTGAACCCACTTAACCCGGGCTATTTACCCGATCGTATTTCCAGATTAATAACCCTCGAGGATGAGATCCCTCGAGTATGTTTTGAAAAACAAGATCCACCACAAGTTGCCTTCGGGCCTATTTTATGAATCCCTACCAAGACCTATATATATGTAGTTTTCGTTTTTTCGACAGCCTACACAAGTGGGTATGGTAGGGATTTTCGACAGCCTGCGCAAGTGAGTATGGAAGAACGTGAATGAGAAAGTGAAATGAGAAAGATGATTTCAGTTCAGTAGTTGCCTTTTTAGAGATTTCATGATGTTTTCTTTTATATGAGAGTTTGCTCTCATAGACAATTTGATATTAGTTATATTTTGGACCAGTAACACTCATTACTGGTGGTTTTTTATTATATATGTAGGTGAGCAGCTCGAGGAATTAGAGCTGCTGGGATTGTGGAGGAGCAGCACAAAAATCACGCACACATGTACCTGCCGAGTGTATGCAGTGATGATGACGTGTAGTGAACTATGTTGATGAATTTGATATGATATAACTGTGAATCTATTATGAATATTTTGCATGTGAATGAAAATGGAAGGTGAAAAATGTGTAGGGTAAACTAAATAGAAAATGAAATGTTGGGATTATGTTTTGATGCATGTTGATATAAATATAAAATGTGTACTATTGACAGGGTGGCCACTATTACACTTTTAGGGGAGATTCTGTCCATTGTTTCGTAAAAATTAATAAATTTTGATTTGAATTTCATGCTCGTTGCATTATCTTGTTTTTGCTTGCACATCATAGTATGCATGTAGGACCACTAGTAAAACCTAAGCATCTCATCCGTGCATTTCATGTTTGCATCTCCATCTTAAGATGCCGAGGGTAGATCTGGGACGGCTTGACCGAACCCAGTAGATTAGTGAACGTTTCGGTCGCTGGTGACATTTCTGGGTCGGTTCACAAGTGAGCCAAAACGGGGTGTTACAACATCGGCACAAAAATGAGGCAAAGCCTCCACATAAGCTCAATACTTAGCATCACTTAACTACCTTAATTAGGTCCTAAGTAAAGTGTTAAACCTTATTGGGTAACTTAATTAAGGTTTTGGTTTCATGTTAACTTAGTGGACTTTAATTAATTCTAGGGTTTGAATCAAATAGGCTTACCAAATGATTTTTGGGACGAGCCTAACAATGTCCAAATGGGCTAAAATTTAGCTACGTTGACCCTTATACTCTAAGGTTCATAGGGGAATTCTACCATGGCTGGCCCATGTGCCAATCAAGGGGAACATGGCCCATTAAACTCAACCCTAAGTGCAGGAACAGTGTTCTTTGGGCTGCGCACCAATTTTGTAATTGTTGGTTCATGGGATAGAGGACTCCAAATTAGCTTGGGTTAGTGGGCCTAGTTAGATTACACACGGAGCTGGATCCTAGTGAGAGTTATGGTCAATTTATTTTGTAAGTGGGACTATGTGGATTTTACAAGTTGGGCCATTGACGGGTAGTTTCTAGAGCTATCTGGACCCTAACAAATTGGAAATTTACAAATAAAATTGGGAACCTACCCAAATGGCCCAAAATTTTGTCCTGATGCCACTGAGAATAGGGTAAGGTTTCAATAATTTTTTACTAAAATCCAATGCCCTTAACCTATTTTAAGGTAATTAACAACCAAAGTGAAAAAAACTAGGGTTTTCCCTACATCTTTACATTGTCAGGGTAAACCTCCAAAGCATACCTAGATGATTTTTACCCATTCCCAAAATTTATATATTTGAAGTAGAAACTTATTAAAACATCATATATTTTTACCCAATTTTATTAGCTTAAAATTAGTGGCTTACCATATAACACAATTACATATCATGCTCATAGTCATAAACAATACAGGAAATATAAGGCATACTTATGGGTGATGTTCATGATTATTTAATGGTTAGATTAGGCTTAAAATTTTACCTACAACTCCTAAAATCACCATGAACAACATAAAATGTTGTGAATGAACATATCCTACTAGGTAAGAGAGTAAAAATTGGAAAAATGGGCTCTTACATCACTGTATGGTAAAAGTTGTCACCTTTCCTCACCTTTTACCCTCATATATGCACATTATAGGTTATTTCAAGTAAAACCCCCAATATAAAAGTTATGTTGAGTTCAAAAAAATAAGAATCGTGGAATTTAACATTAGAGTGCCAAGATATGATTTTTATACCGAAATAGTGCATATCACTAACCTACGTGTATTATAAAAATCATATATATTTATTTACATAGACAAATAAGATGCATGAGTACTTAAAATTCTCATGATGGGGAAATATAACTTCTGAAAATATCATAAAAATAAAATAAGACAAGTATATAAGAGATAAACAACAAACAACTAAAAATAAAGGGTGTACAAACCTGAAACTAATGAGGGAAGACAAAGGGAAGATGTTTTGAGGCATCCAACCTCAAAACTTACCACCCTAAGAGGTTAGAAACGTGGAGGAGAGTGATTGGAGCTCAAAGGAGAAAGAAGAAAGCCAAGGAGAGGAGTAGAATGTTGTTAGAGGTGAGGAGGGAAGGAAAAAATGGTGAAAAGGTGAGGGAAGGGGTGGGTTTTATAGAAAAAGGGTGGTTGGTTTGGTGATGTTATAGGTATGGGTATCATACCTAAAGAGGTATGGGTTGGATAAGGAAGTATGGGTTGGCTTAGTGATGTCATAGGTATCGGTGTCATACCTAAAAAGTATGGGTTGGATAAGGGGGTATGAGTTGGCTTGTTGATGTCATAAGTATGGGTGTTATACATAAAGAGGTATGGGTTGTATAAGATAACGATGTATGGGTTGGGTTAGCTAAAGAGGGGTTTTTACCCTAAATCGTTCGGACCCACCTCGGGAATTACACTATAGATCCCAAAGGGGGTTAGGATGGTCTAAAAAGTTATCAAAAACATAGAAAGCACACAAAAGGCAAGCCAAGGACACAATCTTAACATCTAAGTATATATGATCTGATTGGACCAAACATGAAAAAGTCGAGGCGTGCCGCATCTAAACAGGCATACCGAGCACTGAAGGAGGTTAAGGTCAGACAACTTTCACCATACCATATACAAACCATGGCAAGAGGGTTGGATCCTAATAACTCAATTCAGGTAACAACCGAACTGACTATAAAAACCCTTGAACAGATGGCCCAGGTTTTACAATGTCAGTTTGTGATTAGTATTTTTGGACCAATAACGCTTGTTACTGACATTTTTCTATCTATTATCTATGTATGTGAGAACCTTGAGGATTGAGCGATATCGGGACTGCAGAGGAGCAGCAATGAAATTACGCACACATGTACTTGCTGAATGTAATTGATGATGTTGAATGTGAAATTGTTTTGAATAATGTAGACTTGAATGTTATTTCTGTGAATGGATAAAATGTTTTTCACGTCAATGAAAACTGTGAAAAGAAACGAATAAGCTGAGCAATGGAGTCCAGACTCAGCTCAGAAGGTTAGAAATGAATGGAATTGAAATGTTGAGAGAAAGTTCATATTTTTTAATGTGTTATATATATATATATATATATATATATATATATATATATATACAACTTGTTGTTGACTGGGTGGTCCCTATTGCACTTTTAGGAAGACTTTGTCCGCTTTGTTTTGAAAATAGTTATTTTCTTTAAACATTTCACTTGTTTGGCTTGTTTTATATGCATCTTGAACAATTTTAAAACCTAAGCATCTCATCAATACATTGTATACTTGCATCACCATCTTGAAACGCTAAGGGTAGATCCTGGTCATCTTAACCGAATCAAGTAAATTTGTGAACCGTTTGGTCCCCGGTAGAATTTTTGGATTGGTACACGGTTGAACCGAAATGGGGTGTTACAATATTGGTATTATAACTAACTCTTAGTTGATTAAGATGGTAGATGTATTATAGGTTACAAGTGTGTGCAAAAGCTCCTCCAAGTTGTGCCGACATGTATTTTTTTGTCTTAATGTTTTTAGTTTGAAGATTCTCTTACCATTCAGTGGTGTGATAGGCTGTTTACGTTAAAGTTTGTAGAATTGTAAGATAGATTAGGGCCCCATTCCCTCCATTGCCCACACTAGACAGCCCCAGCCATGGTTACAGTGACACAACATTTAGTCGATGAGGTGTTACAAAGATATATGGAAATCTTTACAAAATATGATCAAATTCTAGTTAATCAGATTATTTTCGGAATTGCTTTATTTGTCACATTGAAAACGTGAAAAAAATGGAAAATCTTGATAAATATGGAAAACAAAAGGAAATAAAAACTTATTTTTTATTATTTTCGTAGAATCTTAATAAAATAATTAGAAATAAGTTGAAGATGGAAAATGTTATCTTTTAGAGTTTTTTTTCAAATCTTATTTATACTAGTATTTTCGGAATTGTTAATTAATTAAATTAGAAATATGATAAAGATGGGAAATAAGAAGTGACAAACACATATTTTTATTATTTCCGTAATTTATTAATCAATTATATTAGAAAATTGTTAAAGATGGACAATATTGACTTTTAGAATTTTTCAAATCTTATAAATATTATTATTTTTGTAATTTTTTATCAATTAATTAGAAATATGTTAAATACGGAAAATTTATCTTTTAAAATGTGTTCAAATCTTTTCAATATTATATTTTCCGGATTTTTTAATTAAATATATTAGAAATATGAATAAGATAGATAACTAGAGTTGATAAACATTAATTCAATATAATTTTTTTCCTAATTTTTCCGTCAATTAAGTTAGAAATATAATAAAGATGGAAAATCTTACATTTTAGTATTTTTCTAAACCTTATTAATATTATTATTTTCAAGATATTTTATAAAATTATTTAAATCGTAAAATTTGTGTGCATTTATCAATTTCCAGATATTCTTCAATATGTTCAGTGGATTTGTAATTTGATTCATTAAAATTTTCCAAAAATAATAAAATTTGTTTTGTCAAATGCCTTTTAATTGAAATAGGAGTCTTGGAATATACTTAACTAGAAGAAATATAACTGATATTTTAATTAGAATATACCAATTTCCAAAAACCTATAATATAATATCGATAAAGTTTATTCTTGAATCACAACTTAAGTAATACATACAAATTACAAATAAAATGTACCATCAAATTTTAAATAAAGTTTAATTGTATTTTAAGTCGATTCAAAATTTTAAAATGTATAAAATTGAAAAAAAAGTGAGTCATTTTGAGTAGGGTTAATTAGAATTCTAACAAAGATATTGCAATTATAATTTGAATATATTAATTTTTTTAACAGTATAAAATCAAATAGAATGTGCACCGTGCTATGCACTGGAATAATTTGAAAAAAATAGAAATAAAATTAGAAAATTTAGAGAATTATAATTAAAATACTTGTTTGTGAGTCATAAAATTAGACAATTTAAAATATATTTATTTGTAAATATAATTAATATATAAAAGAAAAATATATAAAACTACGCGTAACGCGCGTGTATATGCTTGTTAATATTATATATAGTGGGAAGCCAATACCTTATAGCGGAAGATCCAATTTATCTGTTATTTAAATTTCTCTTCGAGGTCGAGAAACCTTCATGGTTTCTTTTCTTTCATCACAAACTTTGAGACAATATATGGCAGGTATGTTTGAAGTCCCGACCATTGCCGATTTTACAATGTCTGGTGTTATCGTTCATGTTGATCATGCAAAAGTCCTGGTTTTGGGATACAAGAGAAAACAGCGGTAATAAATTGTACGATGAGTATTGATCGTCAATGTACACTAATAGAGAATTGGTCATCAGCCATTGAAAATCCTGTTGCTGATATGCTTTGTGACCTGATTCGGAGTAGACAGGATTGCTGATAAAATTTGCACCGGCATAAAATCCAGTCCCAAAATGGAGCAACCTGAGATCGCATTTCAATTCTGTTTCTAAATTAGCCACCGGTGTAGCAGTCGCAAAACCGGTTGCAAATTATTTGTAACCGGTCACAAATTCGATTTCAAATTTGATTGCTCAATGGTTTCTTTCCTGTTGCAAATTTTTTTGCAACCGGGTGCTGGTCGCAAAGTGAATGCATATCGGTCACAACCCGGCTACAAAATAACCTATAAAATATTTAAAATAATTATTATTTTTTGTTTTAAACTACCTGTTTAATAAGAAAAGATTATAAATAAATAAATGTGATGACAAAACATATATGAAAACATATCGGTTACAACCTGGCGAGAGGATCATGAGGTGATACATAGGGTCATAATCAAAAGGACCATGATAGTGATCTCTATATAGTGGTGTCATCATAAGATGAAGGATCCAAGCATCCAAAATAGTAGTAATGGACAAGACAAGCTGATTATCTTTGCTTTGAGCTGCTTTCCTTAGTCACTAGTCTCTCTCGTCAAGAAGTTGGGCAAGCTGGCGGTCCCGACCCTCAGTGTAACACCCCATTTTTCAATCTGAAAGCAAGTCAAAGTGTGATGTTATAATTCGAAAAGTTATTCATTGAATTATTCTCGTATGAACTTTATTGAAGCAGATCTCAACCCTTACGGAGGCATACGACGGGCAATCTTATTGGATTACATACCATATGCATACTACATAGGAGGGACTCTATACTTAAGGCTCCTAACAAGAACACTTCGTATTATGGGAGAGGTAGCACCTCCCTAGTAACTCAAAGGGAAACTTTATATTGCAAATGATCACTCTGAACTACAAAAGAGATGCATCACCACTGTAGTTAAGAGGTTGACCTTTAAGGATGTGGATGCATGATCCGGTTTTTATATTTAGCTGCAACATTAAAGTAGGTATACCTAATTAGTTCCTTATCATTCATTTTAATAAAATTCAATTACGCAATTTTTTTTACAATAAAAATATTTAACACATCAATCAATCAATACTAGTATGTGGTGCTAATAATTATCAATTTTAACTAATTAAATCGAAGTTAATTATACCTAGTGACGTCGGCAATTAGCGACGGCTAGGGTTTGTCACGTCACTCGAGACTCGAATTTGGCACCTGAAAGTCTCCAAAGTTTGATCAGATTTGACTAGATGAATTTGGTGAAAGATCCGGCGAATTTTAGTGAATTTTAGCGTATCTGGTTTTCTAGCATTTTCCAGTGATTTTCTGGTAGTTTCCTATGGCTTTCTGTTGTTTTCCGGCGAGGCAATTGGGGCTATGGGTCATTATTGGCTCGATGAGCTCGACCCAATGGTGGTGGTGGTAAGGGCAACATCGGTGGCGATGATCGCCGATGGTGACGTCGAGCCACTCGTTGGTCGGTCGATAGTTCGATTGGCCCTTGGGTGGCCTTGGCAACGGCCCTAGGTAACGGGGAAATGGTCCAGGGGTCAAAGGGGAAGTGTCGGTGTCACGATGGCGGCCGAGCGGCAGGGACGATGGTGAATCGATGCCGGGATGGGTGGCGCTAAAGTGTGGCTCCCGTGCGTTGTGGTGGTCGGGTGGCACCAAGGAGGTTGGGAATGGCACGACGACACTCTAACGGGGCTCAGCAACGTCAATCGGTAACGGTGTGGTGGCCGGCGGGGCATCAATGGTGAGGATGGGGGCGGTATCGAGGTGGATCAGAAGAAAGGGTCGTGAAGGGGGTTTGGTGGCAATTTCGTCAATAAAAGTTGACTTCACTCTAATTCGAGTCAAAAATAATAATTAATTCGTAATGTATCTTTAAAAAATCCAAAAAATAGTGGGAAATCTTATAAAATATAATACAGACCACAACATCTAAATGACAAATTCTGTAACTAATAACTCATCCAAACTGCTCTATAACGTGTCCTAATGGGTTAGTCGGCTTAAAAATAATTATTCGATCAAATACATAAAAAAAATAACTGCATACACCATATACTCTGATAACGCATTTCTCTTTATCTTTCTGACATGATCATTATATACTCGGTATACTTGCCCCTTATCGCTCATAACATACGGCTGGCCTCAACTCAGCACGCGGTCATAAAACTAACTTAACTCGAACCAACGGCTGAACTAATTGGTACGCTAATGTAAAACTCTTACTCTAGTCACGGGTTTCAGAATCTTTATAAGATTTGGAATAATTTCCATCTTGAGCTTACTTATTCATTATTTAATTGATTAAAAACTCTAAAAGATAACATTTTTCATATTCGTTAACTTATTTCTAATTTAATTGTTTAAAAATGATAAATTTAATATTACAAAATAAGTGTTTATCACTCCTATTTTTTATATTTATCAAGATTTTCAAACTTAATCGTGTTTTCAATTTAATTAATAAAAAAACCAAAAATAATCTTATCAATTAGAATTTGAACATATTTTCTAAAAAATTTAAATTTCTTTATAAGATTTAGAATAATATTACCTTTAACTTATTTGTTTAATGCTTTCTGTTGTACACTTTGTCAGATATGGTGTCTAAATACGTGAAATTGAGCCAAACTTGGCAAAATAGGGTAGTTTTCATGGTCCTTGTGACCAGGGTGCCTATTTCCCTAATTTTTACTCCCTGAAGTGATAAGCTTTTGGGGTCATCAATTTGCATGATTGTAGATGTGCATGTTTTTATTTCCATGAAAAATATTTAACCTAATATAACCATCTTAATATTGCTATGTGCTTGTTGTGATATATGTCAAATTTGTCATGATCTAACGTTGTGCTCTTTGGTGAGTAACCAAAACGATTATAATAAAATCTATGAATATTCTATGATAACTCCCTAACTGTATAAAATAAATGTGATAATTTTGGGGTTATGTAAAAATTATTTAGGTTGTTAATTAGGTTGGTATCCCATACAGTGCAAGAATGTTGGGTGAAAATCCTAGTTCCTTGATTCCTAATGTAAAATCAGAAAGCCAAGTTAAATGGTGATGAATTTAGATTAACTTTATCCCACACTTTAGGATATATCCCAGCATCATATCCTAATTTTGGAGCAAATGGATTAGTGGTTCATGAATTAGGATTTTCCCAATCCCAATAGGTTCACCCAGCTCTAGAAATGACCTAGCCAAAACCTTCCCTTTCCAAGCATAGTTAGGCCCACCAACTAAATTTTATTCCTGAAATTTCTCTGGGCTCAAGGGCATGGTGTTGGCTAGCTACACCCACTAACCCAGGCCAAGTTGAAGTCTCCAAGCCTATGAACGACCCTTATCAAGTTTGGTACATGGCTCCTCCCAGTACCTTAAGCTCGATCTTAGTGGGCCTTTTTTGCCATGTTGGCCCATGGACCAGCAATTCGTAAAACTTCCACATAAGCCTTATAGTATCAATGCCCACCGGTCCAAATGTGAGTCCATTTAGGCACTATTTGGCCTATCCGAAAAATTATTAGATTCAATCTATTCGATAAGACCTTAGGTATGGGATTTCCCACTAAGGATATGTGAAACCCTATACCATAATTAATGGATACCTAATGAGGTTTAATACTCTATTAAGCTAATAATTAAGTTAATTTAGTATCTTATGTGTATGTGCACGAGCTGAGGCTTTGCCTCGTTTTGTGTGTCAAGGTGATCTGAAGTTGATTGGGTTTCATACCTTGCTAGACTTCATGGAGTGAGCTTTCTAAGTTAGGATGAGGAGTTCAACTCATTCAGGTTCGTAAGACTTTCCTCTACTTCATCTACTACTTTGACTCCCTAAGAGAGTATTTAACTAAATTTCAGAAGTAAGACGGTGTCAGCGGCATTTTATCATATCCCTTAGCACCAGGCCATTTAGCCGAGATTTCCACAGTTTAATAAAACTACAGGGATGAGATCTCTTCCTAAGCCTAGTATATTATAAGTCCCTTCGTAAGCCTACGATATAAATACACACATTTTTATGGATTTTACGATTAAGAGAGTGAGTGGTATAGATAGATATGTATATATATATATATATATATATATATATATATATATATATATATATATACACTAGTACCCTTTTACACTCTGAAGTAGTGTAACATATAGGGTATGCAAATGCAGCACATTTTCAAAAACTGTGGGACCTTGGTTACGAGCCACAAAGGTACTATGGTGAGTGATATATAAAGGATGTGAGTCTGTAAGCGCTTATATGTATGTGTGTATCTATGTATGAATCCATTGAGTCGTTCCAGCATTTATGATATGAGATTCGGTCGTGTCGGGCTTAGCTTACTACCCTATGTGACTTTATGAAGTTTTTACGATACTTACATGGTTGTTAAGACACCCATCTTCCATTTAATATTACCAGTAGTTTGATTACTGACTATTTTCCTATGTGTGTGTGTGTGTGTGGGGGGGGGGGGGGGGGGGGTGTAGTTTGGATGACAGGCATAGGCAGACGAATCGGAGGGCTCATGGCGAGGGATTGTGTTTATTGTGATATGTCATTAGAGGACTTATATATTAAGGATTTGGAATCTATTATTTTGCAAGAGTGTGCCCTAAAGCATGAAACTTGTATGATTTAGATTAAGCCCATGTGATTTTTGATTCTGCACAGGTGTTCTTTCAATTTTTGTTATATTATTACTATGGAGCGGTAACACTTTGGTTCACTCTAATAATCGCCTGGAGGGTGTGTAACCTTCAAAATCCTGGAACACGATGTGGAGCACCTACAAGTACACTAAACTTAGTTGATTGTAGGTGTTTGTATGTTGAAGAAATGTGGATGGAGAAGCATATAGTTCATACTTATATGGTAGAATGATTCAATATGCATGGTATACAATCCAGTAAGGTTGTCTATCTTAAGCTTTCTATAGGGTTGAGATTTGTTTCCATAAGATTTGAACAGTAGTAGTCTAATGAATAACTACCAAATTTTAATATCGCACTTCGGTCTGCCAAAGACCCAAAAAATAGGGTTTACAATACACTATACACAATATCTTTTTATTTGGTGCTTAAAATCAATATGAATGGCTTCTCATCAGCTTGGAAGCCACTACAAGTGATTCCACTCTATGAATATAATTAGACATAAATTGTAAAATTCGTGATTCGAGTCAAGGTTTTATAGTCTGAACCGGTCAGTTCGACCATTATTTTCAGTCGGGTCAATTTCAGAACATGCGTACCAAGCTGAGGCTAGTCTTGTGTTATGAACCATGTGAATCATGTGTACTCAAGTATATGATGATAAAGTCAATAATACAACAGCAGAATAAGTTATTAGAAAATATGAGAGTACGCCAGATTTTTCTTTATTTATTTTAATTAGAACGTAGAATTATTTGTAGGCCGAATAATGAATTAGGACGCATTACAGGCACTTTGGGTGATTTATTAGTTATAAAGCATATCATTGTAATATTGTGTGTTTTATGTTTTATGGTATTTTTCCCTATTTTTCTGAAATTTTTTAAAATTATTACAAGTTAGTATTATTTTTCTAGAGTTAGAATCGAGTTAAGTTTTAATTATGAGATAACCATTTATTTTTCTAACTGACCATTCATTTTTCTCACCGACCAATCATTTTTCTCTCCAACCATTCGTTTTCCCCCGACCACTCATTTTTCTCATTGACCACTCGTTTTCTTCCCCGCTGACATCTATTTATTCCACACCTCTAGCACTATTACCATCCAACCGCCACCAACCTCTTCACCCAACTTCTTTCTTCTTTTTCTCCCTTCCCTCTTCCCCACGATCCTCACTCGAGCCAGCTACAACCTTGCCACCATCGTTATATAACTGATGATTAGGTATAGAAATTTATCCAATTTTATTTGATTGTTTCATGATTTTGGTGTGATTGTAAATTGGTGTTGATTTAAATTTAAATGCATGTTAAGAAATGATAATAGTGAATTAGAATTTGAATTTAAATTCATGTAAATAGAGGTTGTCTTGTATGTATTGATGAGGAGTGTAGCATTCATGCATTATACTGGGAGTTAGTATTTAGTCTTGATGTGTAGGTACGGAGTAGGAGCTTGCCACCTAGGCGCGTGGACACGATTAAAGCTTCTCTAGGTCCGTTTAAGACTCGTTTTTGTTTTATACTCTATTATATTGTATATTGTTTTATTACTTGCAGAACGAGTTAAATAATTTTTTATCGGATCTCACTTAATCCGGGTCATTTAATCAACCAGTTTTTCAGATTAGTAACCCTCGAGGATGAGATCCCTCGAGTATATTTTCGAAAACAAGATTCACCACAAGTTGCCTTCAAGCATATTATATAAATACCTTCTCGTACTTATATATAGTTTTATCGAGTTTTCAGTGAAACGAGAGATGGGAAAACTGACTCGTACATACCATGAGCGGGTGCATGTGCTAGTCAAAGCGGGCTCTGGATTAGTGAGCGGCTTGTTTCAATCATGAGGGATCCTAACAACTCTCGTTTTGAGTTCCTCGATGTACGTGATCAAGGCAAGGAGACTTATGTAGGTAAGGAGAGGGCTTAGGATATACTAGTAGTCTCGATGGACCAGAAAATGAAATGAGGAAATCAGTAGTAGCAAAACAGTCAGTTCTGGATGCTACCGAATCTGCAGCCCAATGGTTTCTCAATAGGTGCCCTTTAGAGAGTTCACGAGATGTCTATGAATGTTTTCTTTCATATAAGAGTTTGTTCTCATAGCTAGTTTGATATTAGTTATATTTTTGGACTAGTAACACTTACTGACATGCTTTTATAATATATATAGGTGATGATCATAAGTATCATGAGCCAACCTGGCAGAGGAGTAGTGATGTCTCTTGCACACACATATTTCAGAAGATAGGATGTTAATGTTTTGTTGATGTTGTCATTATATTGAGAATAATGTGATGTAATGAAATGTATGATAATATGATGTGATATGATTTGTGCTTCAGTAGTAGAATTTCTAATTGTGACATTTAAATACATATGTTTTAGTAAAATTGTTAAATATTGAATGTGTAAAACAAGGCCCAGAATTAGAAGTGAAATGTGAATAGAATGAATAGGTGGGTCAAGACCTAAATGTCGAGAATGTCTTGATGTAACCCAATTAAATGTTTAATGTAAAAAATATAGTGTAATGAGTATCTCTCGATTTATATATTTATATATGTTGATTTGACATGGTGGCCCTTAATTACAATTTTAGGGAAGACTCTGTCTTCTTTATTTTACAAATTTTATCGATTTTATGGTAGGTATTTTGGTATGCAAAATTGGTTTGTCATATTATCCATGTAGTAGCATGCTAGTTTTATTTTTGTGTTCATCCATGCATAACAATTAACATCTTCCATCTCAAAATACTTAAAGAGTATCCACATGGGTTAGGTTGAGGTTAGCCGACCCAATTGGGACTAATGACATCTGGTTCAGTTTTCGATCGTGAACCTGATTTGGGGTGTTAAATAAACAAAGCAACTACAACAATATGCAATACTCGTTAACTTTTTTCTTTTGAAATTATTCAATAAACATATCATTTAAACAGAAAGCAACCTTTCTCGAAAGAGGATGAACATGCACTACATCATTTTTATTATTAAAACACTCATGGTACCTACATTGAGACGCCCCCAAGCGAATGAAATCCAAGAAAATTGATCATGTTTATGTTGGCTGAAGAGCATGAATCAACTGGTTAGGAGCACTTGAAACCCTTAGGAGTGGACTTGCCACAGACATTGAGCAACAAGCTCAAAGAAACTGGGACATTAAGGTGAAGACCCAAGACATTGGCTTTGATAGCGGTGCATAGGCACACAGCAGCCTCAAGATCGGCAAGCCCTTCCAATAGAGTGCAGCAAGGCTTGGTTGGAGGGGAACCCACAATCACATTCACCAAACCAAGCAAGTCTGCACACACCCCAAGCTTCAAAACATCCTTTGGGCATTTCCCCTTGTTGGAAGGTGGCGGTTTGCAGATGTGGCAAGGTGTAGGCTTGGGCTTCTTGGGTGGTGGTGGGGGGCATGGAACATTGATTGTGGCCGTGGCCGTCGCCAGGGCAAAGAAGAGAAGGTTGAGGGAAAGGAAAATGGCCAATGATGCAGATCTCCTTGCGGTCATCTTCAAACCTTGCCAGTAGCTAGTTATGGACCTATGGTGTAGTGAAGTAAGGATTCAAATGATAGGTATTTATAGAGAAGAAGGGTGAAGAAGAAAGATTGTTTGCACATCAAAACCAGCGGTGGCCATTTGAAAATGTACAAGTTGATCGGTAATGAACGTAAGAACATGTTTAGCTGGCACCACAACACATGAGATGGGTGCCCTTCGATTTGAAGGCTTCTTCATGGGGACTAGAAGTGAAAGTTTGGAGTCTTGTGCATGAGTATACCTATATGGGGACGTATGGGAACTTGTGAGGAAATGAGATAAATGGTGACAACATATAGTTGTAATTTGATGCAGATATATCAATGGATAACACTAAGGGTATTCTGGAGTCCGGCTCCACTTCTTCCTGGCAGCCACCTACTTGTTATGTGAAGTCAATCTCAAGTATATAATGCGGTGATCACTAGGGGTGCTAATTGAGCGAGCGAGCCGAGCTCAACATCTGAGCGAACTCGGCTCGAATAGTGAGCTCGTTCGCCAGCTCATCTCGTTAGCTCGAAAACCAGCTCGATTAAAAGTCAAAAGTACCTCACTTAAAAAAAAGTGAAAGTGAGGCTAATGTGGTTTGAACCCTCAACCTTGAAGTCATCAAAGTGAATACTTACCATCTCAACTATCTTGCTTCTTTGTTATTATATTTCATATATATATATATATATATATATATATATATATATATATAATATAAAGACTATATTATTATATTATTTTATCGAGTCGAGTTCGAGTCGAACTACGAGTCGAGTTCGAGTCGAGTTCGAGTTACAACCGAGTCGAGTCGAGTCGAACACGACCTTGCTCAAGCTCGGCTCGTAAGATTCGAGTTCGAGTCGAGTTCGAGTCGAGCATTTAAATATCGAGTTTCGAGTCAAGTCAAGCTGAGCCGAACGCTAAATGCTCACGAGCTGGCTCGCTCAATTAGCAACCCTAGTGATCACGTTGGATGTGTATTGGGCTGATTTAGATTTGGAGGAATTTGTGAAAGCTTATAGCCGTGTAGAACAGTTGTACAAAGTAAATACAAACAACACCCTTGATAGGCTGATTTAGATTTGGAGGAATTTTCTCCTCGCTGACCCAAGATAGGGACATGAAAGATAAGGATACATTGAAGTGTTAATAGCAGCTGGCTATTACTAAAAAGATTATGCACTTGTGGTGAAGACTTTTGGAGCATTGCTCTTGAAGTTCAAATGGACATTCTTCCCTGCCTACTATGTGAAAAGTTTGATGAATAATAAGTGGAGATAACAAACTGCAAGTTACCGTTTAATTTGTAGGCCACCATGGGGTATTGACTTCCAATATGTTCCAAAAGTAAAAATATACTACATGGAGAGTAAGCTAATTTAGATGCTGAATCAGTCGTGTGCGCTTTAGACTAGCAGATCCGATAATTTTAGTAATAAATTTTCTTAATTAAGTAGAATACTTATCCATAAATAATTACTCATATATCCTCCATAATTCATGAGTGACACATTATAGTATATTTGGCAGGACATTGCACCATACACGATTTATTACTAATAAATTGATTAAGTCTTGTAAAATAATAAGATAAATTATAATAATCGCAGGTGGAAATTGACCTTTTATTAACAAAATTTTGTCAAAAAATTTTTGGTGACAAATTTGTCACCATTTTGTGCCCGAAATATGGTGACAAAAATATGTCATCAAAAAGTTGCAATCTAAAGCAATACGAAAATCCGTTGCCATTTTGTCACCGAAAATTTAATGACTAAATCTTTATCACCGTTTTTTCACTAAAAATTTGATAACTAAATATTTGTCACTATTTTGACACTATTTTTTATGTTAAAAATTGATACTACAAAAATTTTGCTGATACCATTTTTATAAATTTGTCGCTGATTTGTCATCGAAATTTCAATAACAAACAAAATTATCAGCATTTTTTATTGTCCAAAATCAATATTATCAAAATTTTACCACCGAAAGTTTAGTGGCATCGTGGCACAATTTGAAAATTGAAAAAACAAATGCAAAATTGCGCGCTATATTTTAGCGGTGCTTATGGCCCTTAAATGCCAATGTCGCCGCTTGTTCCGACATGTGGTCCGCACGATGTGCACGCGGGACCACATCACCACGCCACCGGTAGACTCGTGCCCCGGCGGCAATGACACGCATGCCCACCCCTGGCTGCTTTGTTCATTGGCCCCGCCCCCACCGCCCATCACCTCGGTCACACCACCCTGATCCCCACCCGCACCGCTGCCCCGTTGTCCTGCGACGCCCAGCCGGCCCGCACGACCACCACCTCAATCCCCATGCCGCGACGAGCACCCCCCACCTCACCGGCCACTACCCCACACTTTTGCCAAGCACCACCATGCGAACTCCAGTAACTCGGCCGCCCCACGCACCCCATGCGTCGCATGACCACTAACGCCACGAGCGACCGCCACGGGC
The DNA here is from genome assembly GCA_033002965.1 of Piper betle. Lineage (NCBI taxonomy): Eukaryota > Viridiplantae > Streptophyta > Magnoliopsida > Piperales > Piperaceae > Piper > Piper betle. The sequence goes on from JAURVB010000268.1 coordinate 33,072, forward strand.
TCGCTCCACCTCATGCACCGTGGTACAGTCCCGCCACTACGGGGTGGCCTCACGCAGAAGGGAGATAGTGATAAAAAATATGTGAAATGTAAGGTTACCTTCCTCCTCATATTTAGAGATAACTTAAGTAATTGAACAATCAAACTTGCATTTTACGACGCATGAAGATGTCAAGAGTTAATTATACTCCTTGTAACACTTCAATTTTGGCCTGAACACAAATCAAACCGTGCTATTATAATTTGGAAAGTTATTTGTTCGACTACTTTTCAAATTTATTTTTTAGAAATGGATCTCGACCCTCAAGGAGGTTTAAGACGACAACCTTATTGGGCTTAGATACAATATACACCGACCATACTACTAAAGGAAGATTCTTACACTTAAGGCTCCTAATATAAGTAATTGGAATCATAAAGCCGATAGGACTTCCCCTGCAACTAAGAAGATGACTAGAGAGATGTAATGATCACTCCGAGTAACACGAAAGTAACGCTCTCGCAGCTAAGAGGTTGAATCTTTCATAATGAGGATGGATGAACTAGTTTTATACTTAATTTCAACCTTTGAGTTAGACATCCTTCTTAGATGATACAAATCATACTAAAATTTAGGGGGGCATGGTTACATGCTCCCTACCCATTAATGGAAAGTTAAATGAAAAGCGATCAACAAGTGTAAGACATCATACCAAAACACTTGCTCTTCACATAGACCCTTCAAGCAGTGTGAACTATAACCTTGTTCAGTCCATGTTACTCTATCTCATACACATCTACAACCAAATAAGTTTAATGTACCTAGTATACTCCAAAGTTAGTTCCAAGACTTTGAGGCTCACACACACTGCAAACGATAGTTGGACCTACTCTAAAGTTACTTCCTTGCATAGCATTAGTATAATAACGACGATAAAAAGGCATGTCTTAGTAAAATAATGATAATAATAAGACATCACGCATACAATGTAGCTAAACTATCACAATTTACATCATAAGATCCGACATCAAATTTAGGGTAGCGCCTTCATCATATGACAGCTCACGAGTTGTAGTTCTCAAATTACATAAGTCATAAGTCATACGTAGCATAGTCCACATGACACATAGCAAACAACAAGTGCCATTCTCCCTTCTCCATGAACATCCTGATCCACCTACCTACATCAACCACTGACATGAATACACACCTACATGGACATCATAAATCTGTCAGTAATCAAAAAATGTGATTACTAGTCCGAAAACAACTACTGATAAAACAATGCTAACTAATGGGTAATGCATCACCCACTAGGAAAATTCAAACTTCAAAAAATCTTATACGGAAATGTGTACGGCCCATACATCATACTCAAATTTATGCTGGACAATTCAACAAGAACACATTATATTAAAAACTTACTTGCACCTTAATATCCTTCACACAAAACCCACCATGGTACCTAGATGGCTCGGAATAAAGTGCAAAAAATTTAGTAAATGTGCTACTATTTTAGAATGTAAAGGGGTACTAGTGCGGTTCTTACAACTTTACCACTTATTATTTTGTGGGTAACATCCCATATACTTATATAATATGTTTAGGTAGAAACTTATTTCATAAATTTTTTAGGTCTGCTGTTTAAAAACCATCAAGGGATCACATCCTTGAAGGTTTATTAAATTGTGGGGAAAACTTGACCAAATAGACTAGCATTGGAGGGATCCTACAAAATGCCGCTAACATCATCTTTCATCTAAAACTTGGTGAATCTCACTCAAGGAGCCAAGTAGAAGATAAAGTAGGGGATCCTATGAACATGGATTAGTCAAGCTCATGTCCTAACTTGGCAAGCTTGCTACATGTATCCTAACAAGTAAAAAGGAAACCCTAATCACTCGTTAACCAAGATGACACATAAAACGAGGCAAAGCCTCGACACAAGCACAACATTGGGAAATGTAATTAACTTAATTAGCTTTCTAAATTACTTCTTAAACTTTATTAAGTAACCTTAATTAGAGTTTAGGGTTACATGTACATTTTGTGAAAAGTCCCGCACTAAGGGTTTAATTGACAAACTTAACTAGCCGATTTTTGAACGAGCCAAAATGGTGTCCAATAAAATGAAATTTCAAGCAATGGGCCCTAACATATACAAAAAAATCATCAATGGCATGATCAAGGCCAAGTAAAGAAAGGTCGAGGTGTTGGAAGCAATGTTCCTTGGCTACACACTAATTTTCTTAAGGAATGTTAATAGACTTCATGACTTTAAATGGGTTTGGGTAAAATCGAAGAGTTATCCAATAATGTTTGATTTGAACCTTTAAAATTTCAGATCTAAATTTCAAGTATTTGGGCATGAGTGGATTTAGGAATGAAAGGCACTGGCTCAAACATTTCTTGAGCTAGCTAGACCTACATGGCTTGGAGAATTTCTACAATAAAATCTACCAAACCATTGGCTACCAAACTTTAGGAATATCTTTTAGGGACACAACCTAAGGTTTGGGTCAATGTTGGAGAAATTTTACCACAAAAAAACTTGGTTCTAGGATTTTGGAACTTGAGGTAGGGAACTGGGGTTTCACCCTGCATACCAGTCTACACCACAAAAGTTGATTAATTGGTAGCCTAAATGATTTTTAACTCAACCCAAAATTCAAGAGTTTCTAGTTGACACGTATTAGGTCCTCATGTGAGTTTTACAGAGTTTAATAAAATCTTTCAGTAAGCTCACAAAGCACAATCTTAGAGACATCACAATAAATACAAAGCAAACACATCATGTATTTATGGGTTTTGCTCAAGCCCTAATGGCTTTCGCATAGCTTGGTAATTTACCAAGAATTAGCTAACATACTAACCTAAGAACATGCATAAGATTGCATCAAGATACAACCTAAAATAGGGTATAAAAATTAGAGCAAGTGGTTGGTAGGGTACTGGAAATGGTAGAGCCGCCCCCTTTCGCCACGTTTAGCACTCATACGTGCTAATACATTCAAAATTAGACCAAACACTCTTCATATAACATGTATATCTACACATCATGAGTCATGTGAAACTAGATTCATGTAAAATAAACATCTCCATCACGAGACATGCCTGTTCTACCAAAACAATGCATGATACATATATATCTAAGGTACGTAAATAATAACTATTTTTATACATGGGAAAAGTGATGAAAGTATGCCTTAAGTGCTCCTAATAGAGAGACATACATGATAAAAATACGATAAAAATGAAAGGGAGCATTCCAAATACTCAAATAGTCATGCAAATACTAGAAAAAGGGGAAAGGTGGAATCTTTTACCTCACAAAAGTTAGGAGGAGATCTTTTGGACCTTCCTACCCCAAGACCTTCAACTGTTAGAGCTTCTAGGGGCTTGGAAAGAGGTTAGAGAAGTTAGGGAAGGCTTTGGAAGAAGCAGAGAAGGAAGGAGAAGTGGCCAGGGTCAGAGCAATGGGAAGAAAAATTGAAAAGTGAGGAGAACAAGCCCTATTTATAGGCAGAAAAATGGTTCCAACACAAAGGAGTGGGGCTTTGCCGAACCGATGACGAAAAGCTCAGACCATACCATGCACACCTACTAAACCTAGCCACATGCAAGGTCGGGTCACATGTCTGAGCGCAAGGGTGCTAGCTTTTCGTCCAAGGCAAAAATGGAGGGAAAGTATAAGCTTTGACTGTAGTTTTAAGTACCAGAATGGGCCAGCCAATCCAACCCGGTGTACCGGGTACTGGAGCTTAATCTAGTCTAGTTCAACCTATTGGATCGCTATACAAGCAAAACGGATTTTTAGCATATTTTTGTAAAGCTAGGTTAGACCGAAATAATACCAAACATACCCAGTTTGGTGTGGTTCACAATGGATAGGTTCAGTCCAAAGGAGTGGGAGAGATGAAAATATAAAGTCGGGTTAGGCTGGAAAAATGCTGAAAGTACCCGATCTAGTGCAATTCACAATGAATGGGTTCTGTTCAAAAGAGTGGGAAAAATGAAAATAGAAATGGTGGTTGGTGGGGACCTGGGAGTGTATGACATGCATCAACTACCACACCATTCTTTAACTTGATAAATAATGTCCATTCTTAGTGATAATAATACTTATTTATAAATCATTATAATTAATTATTAAAATTAGCTATGATAAATGATAATATTTTTTTACCGAAAACCCTTAAGTCACCCTTCCTTTCTAAAGGATTAGCATCCCTTAAATAGATGAGTGAAACTATTCATAAATAAATGTGAGTAAAACTATTCACCAATACATGAATATAACTACTCCTTCACAAATGAGTAAATCCACTCCCTTCAGCATCCCACAAGAGAAACCATACTCAAGATATATATCCAACCACATATTTATGTACAAAGGATGTGAAACACCATACTTGAGATCTAACCAACCTCCTAAAAATAAAGAGCCAACTCCAAATACTTCTCTTTCAGCATTATCAATGAGTGTGTCCTTCATCTTCCACAATTCTCTTCGAATTTTTTGTACATCTTTACCAACTTCATGTCTATATGACTACCCATGTGATTGTCTCCTTTCTCATGTGAGGGAATAAATACACATGTGGTTTGGGGGGATATCGGGTTCGGTTTGGTTCTAGAACTAGGCTAGTTAGGCAGTTCGGTTCAATTGGTTTAGAAAGGAACTAACCAATTGCTCGCCCCTAGTCTGTGCACAATCCTAATCGCACATTGCATGCATCCGATGAAAAAAGGGTGGCACCTATCAAAATGCTTCCATATCTCGCTCTGTGCAGTGTAAGTCATTACTCCAAGGAGTCACGCAGTTTTTTCCTTGCCAAGACATATGTTTGACGCTCTTCTGCGACATGAATAATCTTCGTAGTTTTGAAATTATTGGAAAATACCTAAACACTTTGTCTCTTTGTGTGAGTGTTTCTAAATTATCACCTTTCTTATGTTATCACCTTCATAAACTTCTAAATTATATCTTGGATTCTTATAGTATAGATACTCTTGTAAGTGTAATGTCTCTTTATAATACAACATGCACTCATTTGGGCATACACATTTTTTCTACCCTCATTCCAAGCTTCTCATCAATTTCTTTAAGTCATAAAAAGAATATGGTAACTTGTTCTCTCTTAGCAAGACACTTTTCATAATAGACACAAACTCATCGAATGTTGTTTTAAGCAAAATTATGACTTGTTTTTATATTTGATAACCTTGTTGTACATAAAGGAAATGCATAATCGCAACGCGGATACAATTCTTAATCTTCTTGACTCAGGAGATCATAAACCGATCTTGCGTCTAGATTACATTGTTCATTAGCAAATTAATGGTCATACGGTGATTGGTGTGTAGCTTCAAAATTTGGAAAAGCAACATCATTTACCAGCCCTCTAAAACCTAAACTATCCTTCATTGCATTTGAACTAGAGCTTCCATATTCATAACTAGGCATTGAACCTTCACCATGAGCCATCCATAAATAGTAAGTTGGCATGAATCTGTATTTACATAAATGTTGCATGACATGATCTTATTCCAAACTCAAGCATATGGCACAACCATTACACAGACATGAAATTTGTAAATTGCTAATAATTTCAATACAATAGAATGCAAAATAAAAAATGCCTCAACCCCATGTTCATACTCTTGGATTGAAAATTCCTCCACTTAACCACCTTTATAGATCTAATCATAGCCATTTGTATTCATTGTCATAGCCTAGCTAATGTCAAAAAATTTTATATACAACTCGAGACTGAAATCAAGAACACCACAAGTTAACTTAGGTGTTCATAATATGGATAGCATACATCAGCATATGTATATTTATAAGAGGCATGTCTCACTAAGAAAAACATATTTGGAGATAGGTGAAATTAAATTAGTATGAATTATAATAGTATATGACTTAAAGTTAAGATGAATTCATAACCCTGATCAATCGAAGGCAATTCTCCTACCTAATCAATAGTATATGGCATATGGCCAGAAAAACTAGATGTCAGGCATCCTTCATAAGAGATCCCAAGTTGTGAACAGGGTGGGTACTCGATGCCGAACTATAGGGAAATCATCGGCAGTTATTGCTGCACTCAAGAGATATCAGCAAGGGATAACCTTAGTTGGGTAAATTACTATGAATTGTTATTAATTAATTATGATATTTTAATAATCAACCCTTAATTATTTAAAAACAAATACAAGCATACCACAGCACAAATGTATTTAATTAAGAACACCTAATTAATTATAATTTAAATATAAATTATGATTATAACTGATTTAAACTTAATTGCATAAACTAAAATTTATCATTTAACATATCTTAAAATCTATCACTAATTGATCTAATTCCATGCATGCTTCAACATATTAATCATGCAAGTACTAATTTAAACTTATTAAAGAACAATTCTATTCAACAAAATTTAAATATAAATTCTATAACACCATATTTTTCAGTCCAAGGGTTATCTGAATTGTGATGTTATAATTCAGAAGTCATTCGTTGGACTACTATCGTACTAACTTTATGGAAGAGGATCTTAAGCCTCAATGAGGCATAAGATGGATACCTTATTAGATTTTTCATACAATGCATGTTGATTATACTACCACAAGAAGGCTCTTAGCATATAGGATCCTAATAAAAGCACTCCAAGTTATAGAAAATGTGCCACCTCCTCGGCAACTAAGTAGGCGACTTTTCAATGTAGATGGTCACTCCGAACTATAGAAATCGTGCGCCCCCACTATAGTTAAGAGGTTGAGATTTTTGGAATAGATAATCTAGTTCTTAATTACTTGATGATGTTGAATTGTTGTAAACTAAACTCTTGGTCGTGGTTACCTGTTCTACGCACCCCGTAAAAATAAACTAAAAATACATAGGTATTAATAAGTGTTAGGGAATCATTAATGGACACTTTGTCTTTCAATGGACATTTGGCTCCTCCTACCCAGGTTTCTCTACACGAGCACACACAGCTACAACCAAATAAGTTTAGCATAGCTGGTATGCTCCCTGTCATGTTTCAAGACTTTGAGGCTTATACACCTTGCAGATAATCATTAGAATGCCTCAAAGTTAATACCCTACATGACGATAATAATAAAATATAATACTAAGGCATATCCACATGCATCATATCAAATTTAGGGCACCAGACCTAATCATAATATAACATGAAGTCTCATAGTTCTCAATAATACATACATATCAAATAAATAACAAATTTCCCTAACATACATACGACAGATACATGACAAATCATACGCATGCTACCATCCCCCGTCATGAGCCTTTTCAATCCGTCTACCCATGTCAGCCACTAACATACGTACTCACCTACATAGATATAGGAAATCCGTCAAACCAAAAATAACTACTCATATAGCAATACTGACAGATGTGTGTCTTACCATCCTCTGTCGTGAGCTTTTTAATCTGTCCATCTATATTGGCCACTGACATATGTACTCACCTACATAGATATAAGAAATCCACCAATCCAAAAATAACTACTGATATAGCAATACTAACAATTGGGTGCCTTAACACCCACGATAAATTATAAAACTTCAAAAAACCTCAAGGACGATAAGAAAAGATAGCTTATTACAAACACTAGTATGCATGCATGGCAAAGATCATATTCATACAAGAAGCTTATGCCCACACATCCTCCCGCCATGATACTCAGGTGGATTGGAATAGTTAGGTTAGTGCCATAATTTTTGAAAACATGGTGCATTCAGAGTGCCCTCATACATGCACTAATTTAAGGTGTAAAGAAGTACTAGTGTAATTCATACAACCCGTACCACTTACTCTCTTATTCGTGAAATCTGTAAAATTGCACATACTCATATTACAGGCTTAGAAAGGGGCTTATATAATAAATCTGCAATTCAAAACCAAGAAGGGATCTTATCATTAAAGTTTTATTAAGCTACAAAAAAACTCAGCTAAATGGCCCAGCATCGAAGGGATCCGATAAAAAATTGTCGATGTCATCCTATGTCTAAGACTTAGTTAAAATTTGACATTCAAGATCCAATCAAAAGTGAAACAAAAAAGAGTCCTATGAACCTAGATGAGTGAAACTCCATGTCCTAGATTGACGAGCTCACCCGACATAACCTAGCACAAAGATGAAACCCAAATCAAACTAGAATTACATCAACGCGCACATTGAGGCCAAGCCTCAATACATGCACAACACATAAGACACTTAATTAAATTAATCACTTGCTTAATGAAGATTTAAACCCCATTAGGTAACTTAATTAGGGTGTAGGGTTACATGTATACTTAGTTGAAAAAGTCCAAACTAAAGGTTTAACCATATGGAGTTAACTTGACAATTTTTTGGACAGACCAAAAATGTCCAAATAGGATAAAATTTGAACTAATGGGCCCCAAAAAACTATGGGGTAGGCACAAAAATTACCAAATGTTAACCTATGGGCTAACATGGTATACAAGGCCCACTGAGGTCGGGCTAAGGTGCTAGAAACAATGTTATTGCCTCGCACCAATCTTCCTAAATTTGGTTCATAGGCTTGGAGACTCCAAATGGGCATGGGTAAAATAGTGGTGTTGGCCAACACCATGTTCCTAAATTCTGTATAATTTCAAGTTCACACTTCAAGGATTTGGGCCCGAGTAGACTCGGGAAGGGAAGGTATTTGTTAGGTCATTTTTAGAGCTCACTAAACCTAATGGGCTTGGAAAAAACATAATGCAAGTTCTACTCAACCAATGGCTCCCAAATTTTAGTATGAAGTTATTGGGGTATGACCTAAGGTGTGGGACAAATTTTATGCAATTTATTCAGCATTTGGCTAGGGTTTCAGTTTTTATATGCAGAGTTAGAGAACTAGGATTTCACCCTATGTTCCTGCACATTCCAGATAACCAAATTAACAAGCCACCTAAATTATTTTTAATTAATACCAAAACTTGCAAATTTCCAGTAGATACTTAGTGAGTTCAACCATAATTTGTGCAAATTTTATTAACTTTTAATTACCTCAAGAAGGAACACAATCTCAGAGCATGACATAGGACATCAAAAGTATAGCACACACTCAATGCACATAGGGGTTTTGTTCAAGCCTTTAATTAGGTTGTTTTAGCCTGATGATTTAACAAGAACTAGATACCATCCTAACCTACAAACATGCAAAAGATTGCATCCAAATATGACCTAAAACAGGGTGGAAATTTGAGAAAATGACAGGCAAGCTACTGTAAACAGTAAACCTGTTACATTTTACCAATTTTGACTCTCATACATGCTCATAGAAGCTAATACAGATAACAAAGATTTATAAAACTCATAGATCTACTTTTTATAGACATAACAAGACCAATATCATACAAAATTGCGATCTACAATGTGAGATATGCATTTCACCCTAAAATGGAGCAAGCCAATGATAACAAATCATTCAAAAATACATAACTATTTTTATAGACATTCAAATGTGATGATTCCAAAGTCTAATAACTCTTAACATACAAATCTACGTGGGAAAAATCACCTAAAACAGTCCCTAAAGGAGGTTTCTTGGTGCGTCTAACTCTAAGACCTACCACTCTAGGGTCTTGGCCATGCTTGGAGGGGCTAGAGGAGGTGAGGAAGGGTTGGAGAAGAAGGGAAAAGGCTAAGGAGCAAGGGAAGGGTCAAAGCAAAGGAGAAAGAAAGGGTAGAAAATGAGGGGGAAGAGCGCATTTTATAGAATTGGTAAAAAGTTTTAGCACAAAGGTGCCCTCCCAGTGTCGTTGTGCTGGCCTCAACAAGCCAAACCACAAACATCCTGGAAACCAGGCACACTAGTCAAAGGTAAATTGAACCGCATACCAAGTGATCATGCAATTGGACACAACGGCGCCAATGCAGTGCCTTTGCGTTGGCTATGAAGGGAGGGAAATTAAAATATGGATGCAAGGGAATGCTTGTGCCTTTCTGCCCTTACCGAAAACCCTAACCCTAAAACCTGCTGACCCAAAGACATTGGGACCCTTGCCCTTAGCACTTTCACCTTAAGGTGACTAGAACGATGTTGGAAACTGCACCGTAAGTCTCTCAAGGGCCAGGATTGTCTGAAAGGAGTCCAAAAACACTAGACTTGTAATGGACACTATCCTAAACCTAACTACACTTAACTCAAATTAAAACCGAAAACGAGAGCCAAGATGACATAATGTCTAGTCGAGCGACGCCAAGCACAGAGGAAGACTTAGGTCGTGGCTCGCACATACAAACCATACATAATCATGTAGTAAAAAGGTTGTGCATGCAACTCTATTCGGGTCGCAATTGAACCAAAACTAAAACTATCGAGTGGAAAGCCTAAGTTTTACAAATTCAATTAAACAGAATTATATAATATAATCAATATAACCAATTTAAATTTACAAATAATACACAAATATTATTTCAAAAAATAATACAATTGCATTCATCACAATTACATAAAAAACATCAAACTTTAATTATGACATTTGTCATCATCATAAATTTAAAAAAAAATTACCTAATTCCCGTCAGCCGTTTCTATCCCAGCGGCGAGGAGGGCCAAGGAGATGAAGTAGTGGCAGCGGCATCAAACAGCAGCGACGCGGCAGCGAGGCAAGGCGACGAGATACGGCGGTGGCAGCTAGGCAGGGCGGCGGTGGGATGGTCGCCGGTGGCAGTAGGGTAGTGCTCAGTCAATTTTGGGGGCTTCTGGCCCTAAATTTTTTGAAAGATGTCCAATGCTTGCGATAGGCTAGCGACCGCCATTCTCCCGTCACAAGCAGAAATATAATTATAAACGTGTGGTTTCTACGTAAACTCGCGGCCGTCTATTCCGGTTACAAAACTAGCGGTCAGTAGTCGGTAACGAAACGGTTACTAAATTTTTTAAGACTTTTTCGACCGCAACTGCAGTCACAGGCGATTGTAAATTTATTTTGTTCCAACGCACTTGCAAAATTGTGGTCGCTAATGAACGAATTTCTGCTAGTGTTTTATCATTTTTTCTTTCATCTATTGCACCGAGTAACAAGTCCTTAGCGCCACGGACATTCAAGAATTTTTTTCCTAGTAGCTTTTAGGTTATAAATTTATGTATGTCAGTAACAATTAAGGTTGGAACAAACAAACAACACATTAACGAAAGGGAACATGAAAACACACTAGTTGCAACAACCAAAGTTCTAAGAGACATGATCGCTTCGGTGATACATGCAACTAAAATGCTAATTATGTCTCCCTACGTTCTTGTCTTGAGTATTTTACAAGAGGAAATCACTAGCAGTACAGAAACTGCATACACGAAATTCATCAAATAAATCACCATGCTTGCAAACAGAAACAAATAAAACGAGGTGCATTTAACATTTGTAGCCAGTTGGGATGTTCTTTCCACAAGTGTTCAAGAGCAAAGTGAGATCAACAGGGATGTTGATGTTAATTCCCAGCACATTAGCCTTAGGCACAATGCAGCTTCAAGGTCAGCAAGACCACCCAAGAGGCTGCAGCATTTGTCACTAGAGAAGCCGCCCACTCCCAATTTAAGCAGCCCGAGCACGTTCGCGAAGGCGCTAAGCTTAAGGGCGTTTTTCTGGCACTTCGCCGGCTTTTACGACGGCTTTGGAGAAGCCGGAGTTGGAATAGCCGGAGTAGGGCAAGTTGCTGAGACATAGGTGAAGAACAACAAGTTGACGGGAAGGAATAAGCAAGGGTCTTAGATTCCATGACTACACTTGCCCAACGTAAGCTATCTACTTCTGGGTACAAGCGGTGCCTATTGAATGGCCTTTTCTAGGGAGGAGTTGGGAGGAGTGTTTGATGAATATAGCTTGAATAGAGAATGTTTGCATGTGAACCTTGTCAGGTGGCTTTAAAAGGATGGGAATAGTGATCAATGGCTTGGGTGATCTCTGATTGATGAATTGGTGTGAATGAGATAGCATCAATCAGTCCATGAGCTGCTATTTTAACCACGTAAAATTGAAGTATTCATCTTCTTGGACAAAATATCTTCTTCTACTGTTCATTTTTGAAGTCTAATTCTAGCCATCCATCGCTGGCCAATTGTCGCATTACTTTGTCCTCCATAGTGAATCCAAGGAACCTAAGGATACACACTTGTTAGATTTTGGATCAACTGGATGCATGTAATAGAGCACTCCAGAGAATGCGTGCATGTGACCACAGTTTGTATGTTAGCAAACTGCTTCACATTTGGTAGCACATTGTGGGGATTTGGATCTTAGCCAATTCTGTGTGGTCTCCCCATCATCACAGCTAAAAAAGCGCACTGAGGAGTGAACGAATTCGGTTTTGATAAAGATCTATAGTTCATTCTCAGTAGGTATTAAATGTGGAATTAAGTTAAGGGATCTCACAATCCACTAACCTTAAAAATTTTATCCCCGAAATTTCTACATTTGGCTTGTTGCTAACCCCAGCCCACGACCTTCTTTAGCTTATGACCGGCAGCCTAACCAATGTCCCTAATCCAGCCCACCATCTAACATGTAACAAGGTTGCTCTGATACCACCTGTAACAACCCAACCCAAAGTGCAACGTAATGGGCCTAAGTCATTTCTTTAAAATGGTTAACCTAAGTTAAAGATCTATAGTTCATTCTCAGTTATAAATATGATCTTCTCCCAGCAGGTATTAAATGTGGGATTAAGTTAAGGGATCTCACATAAAAGGTTTCAAGCAGAGAAAAGGTATTGACTTTAACGAAATTTTCTCACCTGTTGTAAAAATGTCTTCAATCTATTGTGTGCTATGTTTAGCTGCATGTATGGATTTGGAGGTTGAACAGTTAGATGTGAAGATTATATTTCTCCATAGTGATCTTGATGAAACAATATATATGAAATAACTTGAGGGTTTTGTAGATAAGGAAAAGAAATAAATGGTGTGTAGATTGAAGAAGAATTTGTATGGCTTCAAGCAAGCTCGTAGATAATGATACAAGAAGTTTGATTCTTTTATGGATAGTCAAAGCTATAACAAAACTATTTCAGACTACTGTACATTTATCAAGAAAATTGGGAAGAATGATTTTATCATTTTGCTTCTTTATGTTGATAATATGTTGATTCTCAGACAGGATAAATCAAGAATTGCAGATTTGAAGGAAAATTTAAGCAAATCTTTTGCTATGACGGATTTGGGTCTTGCTAAGCAAATTCTTAGCATATCCATCCGGCGGGATAGAAAAGCTAAAAGATTTGGTTATCCCAAGAAAAATGCTTTGAGAAGATTCTTGAACGGTTCAATATGAAGGAAGCCAAGCCGTTTACTGTTCCACGAGGAGCTCAATTCAAATTGAAGAATGATAAGCTAAACGAAGCAGAAGTATAGCAAATGAAGAATGTCCCTTATGCATCTATTATAGGGAGCCTTATGTATGCTATGGTTTGAACTAGACCAGACATATCATCGTATGCTGTCAAGGCAGTAAGTAGACATTTGTCTAATCCTGGTGGAGAACATTGGCAAGCAATTAAGTGGATATTGAAATATTTGAGAGGTACTTCCAAGCTAGGTTTATGTTTTGGGGGAGGTAAGCCTATATTATCATGTTATACTAATGCAGATATGTCCGGTGATCTTGACTCTAGGAGGTCTACTTCTAAGGTTGTTACTTTTGTGGGTGGTGTTATTTTTTGGCAGTCCAAATTACAAAAGTGTGTTGCTCTATCCACAACTGAAGTTAAATTCATTACAGTTACAGAAGCTTGCAAAGAGGTTCTATGGTTGAAAAGATTTTTGAATAAAATTGGGATAAATCAAGATAAGTATGAGGTACTTTGTGATAATCAAAGTGTTATATATTTAAGTAAGAACTCTAGTTTTCATTCAAAGAGTAAACACATAGATGTTTGATATCATTGGGTAAGAGATGTGTTGGAGAGAAAGTTGTTAGAGTTGAACAAGGTTCACACTGGCAAGAACATCTCAGATATGTTAACCAAGATTGTGACAAAGGATAAATATTTATTTTGTCAAAGTAGAGCTGGCATGGAGAATTTTGCTACCACTTATGTCTAATTAACTCATGGATTCGTAAAGGGGGGATTTGTTGAGTTTCTCTCACCCATTTGAGGTGACTTTTAGAATTCTCCTCATATTCTTCCATATAAAAGAGAATTCTATTAATGTTAAATAAAACTTCTTCTTGAGAGTTTTTTAGCACATTTGACTCATAAAGGGAGAGTTTGAATCATTTTAAGTTGAAGCCGAAGTCATAATCCGGGGTGTGAGGTTAATCCACTTTTCTTTTGAGGTGTATATTAATTTCTCAATTTCCCATATATTGTATTTTTCAAGAATTATATATTTCAAATCTTGTTATTAATCTAATTTATATTATAAGAGTTTTGTCACATTTTTATTCGATATTTTTATAAGAGATTTTCTTAATCGAATAGGTTGGTTTTTTTTTCTTAATTAGGAGGAAAGTTTCCATCCATTTTTATCTTGATGTCTTCTATTCATTTTATATTTATTTTAATTTCATTTTATATTTCCCAACAATAGTTAATGACATTAAGATTTGTTCGTGCACAGGTGCTTGACCAAGAAAAATGCTTTCGAGTATAATAAAAAACAGGAGAAGATATCTGCATTTGAGGAGACAAAAATAACGGATAGCCATGGCTTTGATTTCGCCTTGTGCTTCTGTCATGGTGATGCTTTTTTCATCAAGCTGATCCATCAATGGCATCTGAACGAAGGACCAAGAAATACACAAGTTCCTCTGTCAAACACATGAATTATGCTTTTGTCTGATTTTTTTATCACAATCCATTTCTTTTGAACACCTCTTTTTTCTCCTCTTCATTAACACATGATGAGGCAGCCTGAACCAAAATTAAGTTGCAGATCTTCAAGAACAAGCACAACATTGAGAAGTCATAACATTGCTTGAATAAACTCATCATACCCCATGCAACATTAATTCAGAGCCTCTAAATAAGTCAATGGTGAGACACCTTAAAATTGCTTTTTTTTTAATCCTTCGCTGTTCCAATTAATAATCTAAATGAAAAGATAACGTATACGAGTACTGCTTTACCCAATACATTAAATCTAGAAATTGTTTTCTGACGATATTTCACGGCAATGAATATAAATAAATATTTTATGCAAGCAATTGGCCAGCCAGCAGGTGATGGTTCACGAAGAATCTAAGACAACTTCACAAGGTAGCCAACAACAATACCCAGAAGCCCAACTATCATGACAAACATCACCGAGAAGCCAGCAACTTTTCTTCTGCTGACTTCCTTTCGCACGAGTTCCTGTATATGTCAAAAGCAAGGTAAGAAAGCGAAAATTATAAACTTTTGGAGGCACAGCATGCTTCTTAACTCCCTAAGAATGCAGTCGTTAGATTTCCTGTCACATAGATGAAACATGAAGAAAAATTGTCGTATATCTTCAGATCGATTCAATGAATGTCCAAACTGTTTCCTGTGGTTGAACGAAGGCCAAAAAGGCTGTTAACTGCTTATGCTTACAGTTTCCTTTTACTTTCATGTTCGCAAACAAGCTTCAGACTAGCTTACTTCCTAATAATAAATCATCACATTTTCCACACCATCCGAAGTATACTTGAGGAGAGTAAAACACAGATCTTAACGTCAAGATATTAACTTTCAGTCACATGCAAGTAAATCACACATCCACAAAGTCTTAGAAAAACCAAATAAACGTACTTGTAATTATGAAAAAGATAGTATCCTCGTTAAACTTACCAGCTCCTGCTGTAGCTGCTGATTTTGTCGAATGGCTATAGTTTTCTCCTGACTCAACTTTGATATAAGTGACTCCTGTCCAGGTGAACAGATACGTGAGGTTGACAAAATAAGGATCACAAGTCCGATTTTAATTGTAACCACCATGAGAAGAATGAATACTTGTACTTATCAGCCGAACTACAACATAACCTTTCATCTCCGTCAACAAGAAATTTGCAAATCAATAAAAGAAATTATCTATGAGAGATGAAATGACTTACATAATGGTAAAAAATAATGAAAGCATAGCGTAAGGCTTATAACTTGAAAACAAATTGCAATGCTTCCTAGCTCCACTCTAATCTTATCTCTCTTTTAGAACTTTAACATCCGCTGCCTCTTGGGAAACTAAAACCAAAAACTTTACACATACGATATCAAAGGCAAAATTCACTAAGATTATTAACAAATCCCCCATTCTTCAAGAAAATGTTTTACACCACCGCATGCATATTAGTTACGTGGTAATGTAAAGAAAAAGTACTCCCACGTGCATAATAGTCACCATGAGGAATATCAAGGAGAAAAAAACATTATTTGACAGGATTTCATTGTAAAGAACAAGAAGTTTACCCTTCAGTCAAACAGAATCTTTCATTCTATATATTGGCTTCAGACTGTGTAAAACTTAAAGAAAAAAGTAAAGTCCAGAACCAAATCTCCAACATCAAGTGACAGATGGATAAAAGTGATTCTGAATGAAAAAAAAAACCTCTAACTTATTATGGTTCTAGTTTAAAAAAAAAAACTTTCCAATCAATAAAAAAATAATATTATCATCCTAATCTTCTCATTTTAAAGTTATTCCTTATAAGTAGACACCTTCCAACAACTTCTGACCACATAGGCAAACAACTTTAAAAAAATGTTTACCCCCATCACAGTTATGAATTTAGCTCCAGATTTCCTCTCAAATTCTGAGTTTCAGACATATTCTTTCAGGTGTTCACCTAAAATACAGCCACTCAGAAGTAGATATCTCATTGAAAATAATGAATACATAGACTCCAGTTTCCATTTCAATTTATTACTTCATTTCCCTGAGACAAGAGAAGAAGAAGCCTAACACAGTTTTTCCAGAAAATCTAACCAATTTTCTCCTCTAAAAAAAGTTCAGAAAATGATATTGCAGTGATCCACGAAAAAGATCATACACACCTCAGGCGCTCTCTCTACAAGTTCTTCAGCAGAGCGTGACACCTGAGTAAGTTAAATTCAAGTTATCTAAGGCGTAACAAAAAAAAAACGTTTATATAGTGGCTTGCCGCTGCCACTCAGGAATACTCACAGCATCCAATGAGGAGCTATTGGTCCCATTTTGCAGAGGAGAAGACCTAGGAGACATGCCCTCCTCCGATTCTTCCAGAACTGGAGAGGGAGGATTTGCAGGAACATAAACCACCCGCAATTTGAATTCCTCTACAATTCTTCCCTCTTCCTTGTTAAACTAAATTCAAATAAACAATATTCTCAACCTCACATTGTAAAGAAAGGTAAATTATCATGTACCACGACATCATCCCAACAACAATTTACCATCTCAGGAGTAATGTCGGTAGTGGAAGTGCCATCACTTGTTACAACACTCTGGAGCAGAAATTTATCCTTGCATTGCATGCCTGGAGGAGCTACTTTCGGAGCTTGCATGGTAACTGTGAGCAAGAAAGGACAAAATGAATCATCCAAACATTACACAAACACAAATTTACAAGAAACACAAATCCCTTTCCAAACAAAATATTCACACCTTGGACCTCACAAGTTGAACCAGGCAAAACAATACCGGTATTTGGCCGCACACAATAGTTTTTTGGATTGGTAGTTTTAACCTTCAATACCAAAAGCAAGCACATAAAAAGAGACATACAATAGATCATGTAATACTCTAAGAAAGAACCAAAAGATTCTTTTGGTAGCAAAAAGTTGTTAGATGTTGATCCATTGACTATAGATGATTAAACAAATACTTATAACTATTAGATGCTGATCCATTATATATTGATGTTAATGTATGTTCATTGAATGTCGATATTCATGTACGTTGGATGTTATTCCATTGTATGTACATATTTAAACAGATGTTCATGAACAATTTCTATGTTAGGCGAATACATAAACATAACTTGATGGTAAGTAATGTAATCTTGTCTGAGAATCTGGTCCCCTTTGATCTTCACACATTTTTTTCACCTCAAACAAAAGGTCTCCATCACCTTTGCGATAATAGACAGTGTGTGACAGAAATCAGATCTCTGATTTCTTTTTATGGAATCCAGTACCTATCTATTTACTTGTTTATTTTTATGCACATTATCATTTTAGCATGATTAAAAATATTCGAACAAAAGTACCTTAAATGCAACATGCTGGTCACTCTTGTTGGTCAATTGCAAAGAACAAGAGCTCTGCTTCTTCAATTCAACTACATAATTCCACAAAAACCAAATCTTTACACAATTTCCACAACAAAGAAACAGTTTTTACCAATAACCAGCATCACCAAACACAAAATCCAATCTGGGCACCTCCACATACTATAAGAAAACACAAAATCTTAACCAAATTTATCAGAAACAATCAAACATCTAAACATTGCCAACAAAAAAAAAAACACACAGAGACAGAGGTGTACATGGAAACTTAAGCTCCGAAGGGTGGATGTTGAGGAGCTCGCCGGTGTTCATGGATGGATCGGGAGCAGATCGATGGCAAGGAATGGGAATCTGGTCGGATCGGAGAGGTAGCAGGAGAGGGTTGGAGAGGAGAGGGATGGAAGGAGGGGCCTCTTTTTTTCGCTTCTTTCAGGCGCTTCGTCCACGTGAGATTGCCATTTTGTAAAATACAAACAATGAGAGGAAGTGTTGCTGCCACTTTTAATGAACAACTGGTGAGTTCTTGGCAAACATGGATCAGGGTTGCATTAACTGATGGGTTCTTATATCCCAATATCCGCAAATTTAATTAATATTTATTGGACCTTTTTTAGTTCAGATTGCATCCGATTGGATCAAATACAAAAGTGTTAACTCTTTAGAAATATTTCATAAGTAATATTTTATATAAACATATTTTTAAATATAAAAAAGGATCTTTTTTAAATTTTCTCTCCATTGATATTTAAATTTATACTATAAGAGACATAACTTTATTTTAATTGAGACGGATGTGGATTTGGTAAATTCAAATTGGAATTGGGTTTGGCCAGTTCAGATTGGATATTGATCTATATACAACTGGTCAAAAATCTCTGTGTGGCAAATGACTCCCTCTTATAGTAAATATTTATTGCCCACGGCTTTTTGCCACTGGTAAAACCGTGCATATGAGGCCGGGTCAAATGAGATTGCCACTATTCATCATGGCAAAAACTAATAAATAAATAAATAAATCTAAATTTATAAATAAATAAAGTATTTATTTATCAAATATATATATATATATACATATACACACACATGTATACGTAAATAAATTATATGTATTTTTTATTCATTTTGTTTTTATTTTGATCGTCAAGGCCATGGCCTTGCCTAGGGCCAAGGTGGCCGATCGCATATGGGGGCCATGGCTCCCGAGGTGGGCAATCAGTGTAGGGGCACAATGAGCCGCAATTGGAGCTGAACCAACGGGTCATGTGGGTGATTGAGGCAGCTCAAGGAGTGGTGCGAAAAGGGTGGGGCCCCAAGCGGGGTGCGAGCGCTATAGACCAGGTGTTGTGAAAGGCAATGTAACACCTCAATTCAACCCAAAGGGACAAACCAAATTATAATATTATAAATTAAAAAGCTATTCATTGGGTTATCGTATACAAGCTTTATGAAAGCGGATCTCAACCCTCCCAATGGCTTGAAACGGACACTATACTAGGTTTTCATAGAATGTGTGCAGAATTCATACCACATATGACGAATCTTAAACTTAAAGCTTTTATATTAGCGCTCTGAGCCACAAAAGAGGCAGGACCTCCTCTGTGACTAAAAGGATGACTTTAAAAATACAATGATCATTCAGAACTATATAAGAGGTACACCCCCACTATGGTTAAGAAGTTGGATGTTGTGACATGCTCTAGTTCTTATTCTCAGTTTCAGTGATTGGATTAGGTATCTTGATTTGCTCAATGTGGATGAGTACTTGTAACAATCCCGAATCTTAAACTTAAAGCTCTTATATTAGTACTCTGAGCCACAAGAGAAGCAGGACCTCCTCTGTGACTAAAAGGGTGACTTTAAAAATACAATAATCATTACGAACTACATAAGAGGTACAGCCCCACTATGGTTAAGAGGTTGGATGTTGTGACATGCTCTAGTTCTTATTTTTAGTTTCAGTGATTGGATTAGGTATCTTGATTTGCTCAATGTCGATGAGTACTTGTAACAATCCCGGCCCAAAGTACAACGTAATAAGCCTAAGTCATTTCTTTAAAATGGTTAACCTAAGTTAAAGATCAATAGTCCATTCCTACTTATAAACAGGATCTTCTCCCAGTAGGTATTAGATGTGGGACTAAGTTGAAGGATCTCACAATCCACCCACCTTAAAAAATTTTGTCCCCAAAATGCCTATACTTGACCCGTTGCTAGCCCCATCCCACGACCTTTCTAGCCCATGACCGACAGCCTAGCCAACGTCCCTAGTCCAGCCCACCATCTAATACGGAACCAGGTTGCTATGATACCATTGGTAACAATTCGGCCCAAAGTGCAACATAATAGGCCTAAGTCATTTCTTTAAACGTGGTTAACCCAAGTTAAAGATCTATAGTCCATTCTCACTTATAAGCAGGATCTTCTCCCAATAAGTATTAGATATGGGACTAAGTTGAAGGATCTCACAGTACTATATGATAAACACTGCACGGTTACCTATTCCACATACCCCACAAGTAAAATTAAACTTAGAGGCATCATCAAATGTTAGGTCATCAACCCTAACACCATGTCATCACATGGGTTCTTCTCATGGTAAGACTAGTATACCCATCCTACCCACGTTCCTCTGCACACACAGTTGCAACTAAATATATTTCGTACACCTAAATTTGCTCATCATGTTTTGGGACTATGCGACTTTACACCCTACAAAAGATCATTAGCTTTGACCCAAAGTGTAACTGTTCCACAATAATATAATAACGATAAAATAAATTAAACACACGTGCACAACCATCATGTCATAACAATTCAAAGCCATACAGAGTGCCTAAATTTAGGGCTCATGCCCATAATAGAGTCATCCATCAAACTAAAGTTCATGTACACAAACATAAACACGGGGCACCACCATCGATGTAAAACCCAAGACTCGAGTTAGAGTTTTATGGTCAGAACCGGTCAAATCGTCCATTATTTTCAATCAAACCAGTTTCAAAGCACGCGTGTGGAGTATATGAGAGTATTCTCTGAGCTTAGCCTAGTCATGTGTTATGAGCCATGAGGGTCATGTGTACCCAATTATATAATGATAACATTAGTAAGACAGCAATAGAATGAATTATCAGAGTATATGAGAGTATGCCTAGTTTTTTTTTAGTAAACCGTAGAAGTGGAATTAGGTCATTTATCGCGTTAGGACATGTTATTTATTATTTTTAAGTGGGTTAGTAAACTTAGAACATATCATTCAAATTAGGACTTGATTATTTTATTTTATGGTATTTTCTTATATTTGTTAAAATTTATTTATGATTATTGACTTGAGTCGACAGCGAGTCAAATTTTATTTACAAAACTACCCCGCACCAAACCCAGACACCCTTTAACCCTGTTTCCTTCCTCGACAACTGACCACCAAAATTTCCCCCATGTTTCCAGCCACCACTAGCAACATCAATGTGGCCCAGTCGTGCTGTCATCACCCCAGTCTCCATCCTTTTCCCTTCTTCCTCTCCCTATTCCATCCTCTTTCTCCAGCCCTAGCCAACCGTCGCCCCTCCTGCCCATGCAGGGTGCCACCCTCAGTACTATCAGCACCCACGGCCGCCATTGCTGTCATTGCCGATTCAAGTATAAAATCACTGTGAAACACTTATCACTTCTCAAAGTTTAGATTTTAATTTTATTTTAATCATTATGCATATCATTCATAATTTTTATGAACATTTTTTAATATGTTAATTTTGTACATTTGGGATAATTATATGTGATTAATAAATTTACGTATGTAATTAAGAATTGATAACAATTAATTATAATCCATGTTCCTCTGTTTAATTCATTTGTTGAGTGCTTGTTATTGATGTTAGGTTTTATAGTATTTATGATTACGTAATGAGTCACATGCATTCATTGCATTCATACTTCATATAGTGAGCATGAGCGTTAGTGTTTAGTTTTGATGTATAGGTACAGAGTAGAAGCTCGCAACCTAAGTGTATGGCCTCACTTGGAGCTTCTAGCAAGTCCATATAACTCATTCTTTGCTTTTCGTTCTGCTCTATTGTGATTTATGTTATTGATCGTAGTACAGCTTAGGTGGTGTGTTATTGAATCCTACTTAACTTGGGTCATTTAGCCAATAGTTTTCCAGATTAAGAACCCTAGAGGATGGGATCCATCGAGTTTTATTTTGAAAACACAAATCCACCTCATGTTGCCTTCAAGCCTATTATTTAAATCCATTATCATGCCTATATATAATTTTATTGAGTTTCATTGAGACAAGAGATGGTGAAACCAACTTGCACGTACCATGAGCGGGTGCACGTGCCAGTCACGGTCGGTTCTGGATTAATGAGAGGGTTTTTTCATTCTCGAGGGATCCTGACAATCTGCATTTTGATTTTCCTCACACCTAGAGAAATGTGAAGGTTTATGGGTCTTGTTTGATAATGATATGATGATACATTGTTAGTAGAGATGTTTTGATTTTGAACATATCCAGCAGGTGGGTCATGACCCAACCTAAAAATGTAAATGTGAATAAGAATAAATAGATAGGGCGAGACCCAGTTCAATAAGGTAGAATGTATGTGAATTAGTAGTTGAGTCAATACTCAACTCAGAACTGATCATGCACTTGAAATGAAACTCTTGTGTGAATGTTTTGTGAGATATTTATAGTATCTATTGTCTTACAGGGTGACCCTTATTGTACTTTTCGGTGAAACTCTATCCATTTTAATTTTGAATTTTCTATACTTTATCGTAATTTAAATGATTTGTTTTGAGTGTGATTGCATGTGACATGCCATTCACATAGTATCATGCTAGGTTCCTTGCATCTCATGCATGCATAACAATAATTACCTTCCATCCTAAGACGCTAAGAGTAGATCCATTTGGGTTAAGTTCGAGTTAGCCGACTTAATCGGATGACCCATAACATTCTAGTTCGATTCATGAGTGAGCTGGATTTGGGATGTTACAGTTTAGTATCAAAGCCACTCTCGGTTGATTACGATGGCAGATATAGTTACAGGTGATGTGTGTACAAAGGCTGCTCTAAGTCAAACTGGCAGGTATATTTCTTGTTTATTGTCTTTCTTTGCCAGTTCTCTATCCGTTAGTTGCATGATGGGGGACAATATGATTTGATCAGAAGTATGTGAAGCACAGGTGAGAGCATAGGTAGATGACTTGGATAGACCACCTCCCGAAGATAGCAATAGATGAGGATAAGTAGCAAGGAGGACATGCCAGGGATGAGAATGAGACAACCAGGGTACCCAAACTAGATAGTTAGCAGATGAATAGACATGTACTGTAACCCCATTTAGGATTGGGC
The DNA here is from genome assembly GCA_033002965.1 of Piper betle. Taxonomy (NCBI): domain Eukaryota; kingdom Viridiplantae; phylum Streptophyta; class Magnoliopsida; order Piperales; family Piperaceae; genus Piper; species Piper betle. Next base: position 56,618 of record JAURVB010000268.1, read on the forward strand.
CAGTGAGAAAGAGATCATGATTAGGTTTTTGCCTCGAACCATAGATTGAGCTTTGACCACCAGTTTACCTAGATTGTAGGATGTGTAGAAATTGACCAGTACACAGGGAGTCCCATCAGTAGTTAGTGATAGTATAGATAATTACCAAAGCCATAACATGCAGTATATCCATAGGAGTTGTTCTTGTTCCCTTACGGAATAGAGTGAGTTATTTGACATAGGATTGAGTCAGCTAGGATCATGTAAGTGACCCAATTCCATAACAAGACATCAGAGAGTGTGACCTAGTTTAGATAGGACTCCTCTTATCAGACACCCATACCTAGGACCATTCTCCACCAGATAGTAGCAAAACCTATAGGATACATTAGATTCATAGCAAGACATGGAGTAGAGTGCCAGAGGGTGCATGTAGGTGACCATTCAAATAGATGAGGGCTAGAGAGATCTAGGAAGGTGGCTGTTAGCATACCTAGCACCCGATAGAGTTCACCTAGATGTGAGTCAAACTAGTACCCAACAGTACCCTAGAGTACCTGATAGTTTACCCAGTAGGTCTTGGGGGTAGACCTAGGTTTTCCACCGAGACAACAACTAAAAAGTCAAAACTAGAGAAAAAGCATGGCAGCAACGACAAAACAAGTATAGACAACTCAAGACCAAAGGCATAGCACAGGCAAAACTAGAGAAGAAGCATGGCAGTATTGACAGGAGAAGCATAGACAACTCAAGATCAAAAATGTCCACCACAAGCAACAACATTAGCAGAACTTGCCACCTCAATGCAATAGTAGCCAGCAAGGGCGTACACAACCACAAATGCTGACGTAGCTGAGGATGCAACCACCAATGATAGGGCCACGTGTGCCTAGCTCTAGATGCCAGATTCAGTAGATAATCATGAGATTGAACTATCCATGCTCCAAAATTTCTTGGACGAAATTTTTATAAGGGAAAGTTGTAAAACCCAAGATCTGAGTCAAAGTTTTATAGTTAGAATTGGTCAGTTCAACTGTTATTTTTAGTCGAGTCAATTTCAGAACATGCGTGTTGAGCCGAGATCGACTGTGTGTTATGAACCATGAGGGTCATGTGTACCCAAGTATATGATGATGACGTCAAATAGGCAGCAACAAAATGAGTTATCATAGTATATAAGAGTGCACCAAGTTTTTTTTTATTTGTAGTAGACCATAGAATTAGAATTAGGTCATTTATCACGTTAGGACCCGACATTTATTATTTTTTGATGGGTTAGTAGGCTTAGAGCAAGTCATTCGAGTTAGGACTCAATTGTTGTATTTTATGGTATTTTATTGTATTTTATTTTGTATTTTTTGGAATTTATTTATAATTATTGACTTTAGTTGAGAACGAATCAAGTTTTATTTATAAAACTACCCCCTGCACCAAACCCCAACAGCCTTTTCCCCAGTTTCCTTCCTGACGACCAACCACTAAAATTTCCCCCTTATTTCCGACCATCACCAACAGTCCCACCACCACTAGCAGCATCACCACTGGCCAGCCATGCTGTCGTTTCCCCAATCTCCTTCCCTTCTTAGTCTTCCTCTCCCTATTCCCTCCTTCTTCCTTCCCCAGCCCTAGCCAACCACCACCACACCTCCCCGTGTAGGTTGCCACCAGTCACTTGTCGTTGTCACCTCACCACCACCTAGTCAGTCACGTCCCCACCGACCTCTTCTTCACATCCCTTTCCCATTGCCTTCCACTACCTGCTCGCCCCCTTCCTTCCTACATGCTTGGCCACCGGCACTAGCAGCTTTGCCGCCAAGGCCAGACCCCATCTCCACCTATCCTCCTACCCTAGCCCAAGCCTCCTTCCCTTGCTAGCCAATTTGTAGTCACAACCACCACCCTCGGCACCATCGGCAGCCACGGCGACCACCGTCGTCATCGCCGATTTTGAGTCTGAAAGCATTATGAGACGCTTATTGTTTCTTTTTATTTTTGATTTTTAATTTATCATTCATAATTTTATGAATTTTTCATATTTTTGTTAATATGTTAATTTTGTAAATTTGTGATAATTATATGTGACTAATAAATTTATGTATATAATTAAGAATTGATAACAATTAATTATAATCCACATTATTTAATTATGAAATCTAATATAATATTGATAATGTTTAAAATTGCGAAGTTAGGTATTAGGGTTATAATTGTGTAGGTTAATTAATTATTTGATAAGAAAGTTAATTGAGAATGAGAATTGACATTCATGCATTATATAGTTAGCATGGGTATTAGTGTTTAGTTTTAATGTGTAGGTACAGAGTAGGAGTTTGCTACCTAGGCACGCGACCTTGCTTGGAGCTTCTACAAGGTCCATTTAGGACTCGTTCTCTGCTTTTTGTTTTGCTCTATTGTGATTTATGTTTCTAACAACAAGATGGGTTAGGTGGTGCTTTATTGGATCCCACTTAACTTGGGCCCATAGTTTTTTGGATTAAGAACCCTCGAGGATGAGATCCCTCAAGTCTAATTTTGAAAACATAAATCCACCTCATGTTGCCTTCAGGTCCATTATATAAATACTTTCCCAAGCATATATATAACTTTATCAAGTTTTCAGTGAAAGAAGAGATGGTGAAACCAACTCACACGTTCCATGAGCGAGTGCTTATGCTAGTCACAGCGGGTTCTAGATTAATGAGAGGGGTGTTTCATTCCCAAGGGATCATGACAACTCCACATTTTAAATTTTTTCACACCCGAAGAAACGTGAAGTTTTAGGGTATTGTTTCATACAAAGCACATCTAGACATGTAGTTTAGAGGGTACTAAAGATGACTGTCTGAGAGTAATCGGCCTTTGTGCTCAAGGCTAGGAGATATATGGAGGATAGGAGAGGGGTTAGTATATACCAGTAGTCTCAAGGGATAGTAAAGAAAAATGAGAAAATACTGAGAGAAGCATTAGCAGACTAGTCAACTTAGGATATTATTGGGTCTCAGCCTGATGGCTCCCTAGTAGATGCCCTTATAAGAGTTCAGTAAAAGATATATATGGTTTCCTTCAAAATGAGAGTTAGCTCTCATGTGCCAGTTTGTTATAGTCATATCTTGACTAGTAATATTTGTTACCAACATTTTCTTTTTTATATATTTAGGTAAGGAGCACGAGCTTGATATGCTAGCCTGGACGGAGGAGCAGTGACATCTTGAGCACACACATTTGTCTGATAATGGAATATTTGTTTTGGCTATGATGTTGTGATAAAATGGAGAACATGGCTATATATTGTGATTTCTGTTGTTAATAATGATATGATGATACATTGTTAGTAGAGATGTTTTGATTTTGAACATGTTCAGTGGGGGTCAAGACCCAACCTAAAAATGTAAACATGAATAAGAATGAATAGATGGGTCGAGACCCAGTTCAATAAGGTAAAATGAAAGCAAATTAATAGTTGAGTCAAGACTCAACTGAGAACTAATCATGCAGTTGAAATGAAATTATTGTGTGAATATTTTATGAAATATTTTTATTATTTATTATTTGAAAAGGTGGTCTTATTGCACTTTTAGGGGAAACTCTGTTCATTTTAATTTAGAATCTTCTATACTTTATCGTAATTTAAATGATTATTTTTTAGTGTGATTGCATGCGGCATGTCATCACGTAGTATCATGTTTGGTTCCTTGCATCTCATGCATGCATAACAATAATTATCTTCCATCTTAAGACACTCAGAGTAGATCCATTCAGGTTAGGTTTGGGTTAGCCAACTTTATCGAGTGACCCGTGACATTCCGGTTCAATTCGTGAGTGACCCCAAATTTGGGATGTTACAACTGAGCCTCTTGATCCGTGTGCCTATGTGGGCCAATGCCAAGGGACATCACCTAAATAAGAAATATGTTGGTAATAAATAAATTTGATTATGGATCTAAAATAATTACCAATAAAACAATACTAACAAATAGGTATTTCATAACCCACCAAAACTTAGAAAACTTCAGAAAGTCTCATGTGAGTGGCAAGCAAAATAACTTATTATATAACGCCCCATTTTAGTTCACCCATGAACCAACCTGAAAATATTACCAGCGACCGAACCATTAGCTAATCTACTTGATTCAATTAAACCGACCTGGATATACCCTCAACATATCAAGAGGGTGATGCAACATGCAAAGCATGGATAGGATGCTTTGGTTCTAACGTTTTACTACATGCATACTATAATATGCAAATAAATATACAAACAAATGAAAAGTTCAAAAGAAATATCTATTTTTAAAGCAAAACAGACAGTGTCTCCCCTAAAAGTGACAGAGGGCCCACCCTGTCAACAACAAGCAGTATGTATTTATGACAATGAAAATCCACGACCACAGTCCAAACATAGTATTTTCTTCACATTCTAGTTATCTTTACTTTCCTCATTATATGGACCGAGTCTAAACTACATTGCTCACCTGTTCATTTTCCATTCTCTATTTTCATTCACATGCAAAATATTTATAATGATTTCACAAAATAACATTTCAATTTCAGCATCCACATAGTTCAACAAACATCATCATCTCCAATTACACTTAGCCAAGTTCTTGTGTGCACGATTTTAGTGCTACTCCTCTACAGTCCCGACAGTATTTATTCCTCAAGGTTCTTACCTATATATATATATAACAAAGAGGCATCAGTAACGACTCTTACCAGTCCAGAAATAACAAACTGACATAGGAGAGATGACCCCCCTGGTGAAAGAAAACCTCATTACTCTTCCTCATAGAACTCTCATAAGGGCAATAATAAGAGTCATTGACCTCACGTGACTGCGTCCTCCTTCTATCTCATTCTCATACATTGGCCACTTTAAACTATCCTTTGCGTGTGAAAATCATTCACTTTCTCTTTCAGCCCTCTACATCCTCCGTATCACTCCTAGCCTTAAGTACAGAGGCCGAGTACTCTCAACATGTGCCTTCAGTACCCTTTGAAACCACAAGTCTAGACATGCACTGCATAATAGTACCCATAAACCTCCACACTTCTCCTGGTTTGAAGAACTCAAAGGTCGAGTGATTTGGATCCCTTGGGAATGGAATGGATGCTCACCAATTCCAAAGCCGGCTTTAACAAACACACGCCCTATCTCAAGACTTGACCCTCAATTTTCCCTTATCTCACATCTCACTAACAACGTGAAAACTACATGTACATGGCTAAGGTAGGGATTTCAATATAATAGGCCCGTAGGCATCGTGAGTTAGGTCAGAGTACAAACTCGAAGGATCGCATCCTCAAGGGTATTAATCCAAAAATCTCATACAACTAGATAGCCCATGTGGAGTGGGATACAACAAATCCACCACTCGACACGTCCGCTTACATGTTAAAATAAAACACAACAGAGAATATAAGTCAAATCAAAAGCGAGTCCTAAATGGACCTGGTAGAAGCTCCAATCGTGTCCACGCACGTAGGCAATAAACTCCTACTTCATACCTTTATATCAAATTTAGAAGCTAACACTCGCTAACTGAATGATGCATCAAATTCATCAGAGACATCATACTCACAATATGCTCATCACCCATTAATAGTCAAACAATTATTAGTGTAAAAATATTTCTAGTACATCCTATTCATACCGATTTTATTATGTTTTTCTAAGTTACGTTGCAATCAATTAGCATGCTTAGATTTCTTTTACCTAATTAGATCATTTGCATTTATTAAACACAACTCAAATCATACAAATATCACTTCATCCACCATTAGGCATTCATCACATCAAACAATCAATCCTAACATGTCATGCTAACAATTATCAATTTCAAATAATTAAATTTAAGGTAATTATATCTCACGTCGTTGGCAACGATCGATGTCAATCGGCGCTGATTAGGATCATGTGCCTCTAGACTCAAATTCGGCGCTCAGCAATGTCTTATGTTCAATCAGGTCTCAAAGAATGAAATTCGGCAAAAATCTAGCAATTTTATTCAATGGCAGCTCACTGGAGGCAATCGGAATCGGGCAATGGTGCCCTAGCTAGGGGTTGCCCAAGTGGAGGCCTTTGGCCTGTCTCAAAGGCAGCACGCAATAGTGGAGGGACGACAAGATTGTCTGAATGGAGACAGTGGCATGACAGCTGGTGGTGCTCGGGGTGGCACAGTGGTGGCAGAATCACATCAGGAGGACGCATAAACTCACGACCTTCTCTGTGTTGCGGAGACTAGGTGGTGACCGGAAAGATGGGGGATGACTTGGCTACATGTTAGTAGTGACCAGCGGCGTCGATTGGCAGTGGTGCAGTGGCCGGAGGCGATGTTAGTGACGTCAATTAGGGCAGCATCGAGGATTTGGGGGAGAAAAGTCGGGGTGACGTTTGGTGGCAATTTCATGAATTAAACTTGACTCAACTCTGACTTGAGTCAAAAATGTTAACTAACTCATAATAAATCCTTAAAAATCCAAAAAATAGGAAAAATCCCATAAATTACAATACATAGCATAACATCACAATGACATGCTCTATAACGAATAACCCACCCAAACTATCCTATAACGCGTCCTAATCATTATTCAGCCTAAAAATAATTCTATGATCAAATACATGGAAAAAAATTACTACATGTTGTCACATACTCTGATAACTCATTTCTCATCATGTTTCTGGCGCTATCATCATCTACTCAAGTACACTTGACCCTCATTGCTCATAACTTACAGCTAGTCTCGACTAGCACATGGTTCATGAAGCTGACTCAACTCGAACTAATAGTTGAATTGACTAGTTTGCTAATGTAAAACTTCATGAACCACGTGTGCAAGCATGGATAATATTCATTCCCATACAAATAGTTTATGCCCTCATAATCTTTTTATAACACCCGTCATGGTACTCAGGTGGCAAAGGAATAATTAAGTTAGTGTCACAAATTTTAGGAATGTGCTGAGTTAAGCAGTACCCTCATACTTTGTACTACCTCACGATTTGAAGGAGTACTAGTGTGATTTATAGTACTTGCATAGTTCTCTTATATCATAAAAATGTAAAACCTCATACTTGTACTTAGTAGGCTTGGGTAGGGCTTCTATAAAAATATTTATGGACTTATCTTTTAAAAATCATCAAGGGGTCTTAACCTAGAAGTTTTATTAAACTCGTGAAAATACGCTGATAAATGGCTCAATGTTCGAATAATTTCAATAGCATGCAAGTATACATGGTCGAAACAAGTAATATAATGATAAATTCGAGTATAGTTCCCACACAGAGATGAATTTCCTTAAATTAATTAAAGAAAATCAAATTAAGAGCAAAACAAAAATAATTGACTTAACTAAATCTAAATAATAACTTTAAATAAAAGAAAAAGTTAAAATGATAAAACTTGTTTTAGAGTCGAATTTCCCTTAACATCAATTTAATGTACATCAAATCTTCCTCTTATCTTTTATTTCCTCAATTTGTCGATCTAGGATAATTATTGACATAGTGGCTCCCACTCCTTCATGCTTCTATTATTTTGCCTCAATTTCCTCCGGGTGATAATTGATTAATCAACAAAATAATGCATTAAGATTTACCTTACAATCACATATGGTGTTCTGAATCTCCTAACCACAACGACAAACAAGTCAAAAGACTCGTCATATGATGAATTATTAATGACTAATCTAATTAATTCTCCCAAAATCTAATTAAACCTCATAATCTAAGATAGACGATCAATCTATTCTTAGCATTTAGAACATGATAATTCAAACAATCCGATTGAATAAAAGAGTAAGAGGTTAAAATGAATTTAATTAAATCATGTTAAGTTTCATTCTTCTCTAAATGAAATGAAATATTACTCCATAATAAAAATAGAAAACAATATAAAGAAGAAACTACTTTTTTATTATGAAAAGAAAAAATTTAAAAACTAAAACTACTTCTTTCACTACATTCCGAAGCCAAGAGATGAGATGTGATCAACAACAAATGACCACCCTTTTATATAGAAGTGGAGATACAAGAATTTGAATAGGGTGTTCACAAATCGACGTAGTCTAATTAATTATGATGTCCCTTCAAGTTTCCAACTCCTCGACTCCATTGAACACCATAAATTGTAGCCATTAGGTGGGGCCAAGTATCATGACCAATCAAATCCAAAGCTTAATTTATTCATCTTATTCTGCATTGAAACACCAAAGTAAGCATATCTAATAAAATATTAATTAACTAAAATAAAATGAGAAATATCACCTAATTAATAATGTTTATACCCAGGAAGTACAAAATTACATTAAAAACGTGGGTAAATATTGTATACTTTAAACTCTTAACACCCGATATCAGAGGGATCTGATAAAATATCATCGACGTCGTCCAACATCTAAAACATGGCTAAACTCGACACTCAAGGATCAGAGTAGAGGAGAAAAAAAGGAGTCCAATGGACTTGGATGAGTGAAGCTCCGTGTCCTAAATTGACGAGCTCAACCCACGTAACCCAGCACAAAGATGGAACCCAATCAGACTCAAATTATATCAAGACTCATACCGAGGCAAAGTCTCCACACATGCACAACACATGAGACACTTAAAATTCATATTTACGATCTTAATAAAGTGTTAAACCTATTAGGTGACTTAATTATGGTTTAAGGTTTCATGTACACTTAGTTGGAAATGTTTAATTTCTAGGGTTTAATCAAACAAGTTTTACTGGACAACTTTTTGGGCGGGCCAAAACAATATCTGGATATGCTGAAATTTGGATCACTAGGCCATAACACTCTAATGATTATGTTAAATTTTTACCAAGTGTTGTATCATGGGCCAACATTGTAAAAAGACCAACTAAGGTCAGGCTAAGATGCTGGGTACAGTATTTCTGGGCAACGCACTAAATTTACTAAGGGTTTTTCATGGGCTTGAAGTCTCTAAATGGGCCTGAGCAAATGGTCCTAGGTATCCAACGCCATGGGATTGATCCCAGTAAATTTCAGATTCAAAATCTAATGATTTAGACCTGAGTGGGCTCTGAAGTTGAAGATATTGGCTAGGCTATTTTTAGGGCAGGGTGGACCTATTGGGCTTGGAAAATTCCTCACTCATGATCTACTAGTCGAAATGCTCTCAAATTTGGATATGATGGTACTAGGATAAAACCAAAGTTTTGGGATGATTTTCAACTAAATCCATCACCATTGACCATTGTTTGAATCACCAACCAAATTAACAACCTATATGATTTTTATTAAACCCTAAATTTTACAATTTCTTTAAGACAGTTATTTAAGTCCTTACATAATTGTTACAAATTTTATTGACATTTTTACATTGCTCACTATGGAGCCCAATCTCATAGCATGACAACACAGTCATACAACAAGCATGCACATCACAATGTTAGGGATTTGTTCAAGCACTTTAGATGATTAAATTAGTGTGATTATTTTTCATAGGAAAGCTAGCATACATTGATAAAAGCGTGCAAAGTAAGGACCTCAAAATATTATCACATCAAGGAGTAAAAATTGAGGAAAGAGACGGTCAGGTCACAATGACCATGAAGGATATCATCTTTTGCCATGTATGGTTCCCTTACATGCATATAGACATCATATTAGATGAAATGCACTACAAAAAACATGTATATATATGATTGGAGAGTGAAAAGAAAAAGAAAAAATTATGCAAATAGAGTGTCTACAATAAAAGATTTTTATAGTGAAATAGTACATGAACATGATAGTTGTACACCTAAAAATACATAACTATTTTTATACATGCTCAAATGCGATGATTCCAAGTTTCACAAACTCTTAGCAAACACTTCTACGTGAAAAATATCACAAAATGCATGCACATAGAGTAGTAAGAAAACAGAAAACATATCACACAGAGAGTTGAAGATGAGATCTTTACCTCAAAAGAGACCAAGGGGAGGTCTCTTAGCGAACATAACACGCTATAGAGCATACCAACATACAATAGCTCGCAACTAAGGAAAAGGCCATGCTAATACCACGAATCTCCGTCCTCCACAAAAAAGAATCTGGGCAAACATTGCCGCATCTCATCCTCATGCTCCGACATGGCCTCCTCAACACCCTGTCATGACTAAAATACCTTCACCAGAGGCACTTCCTTCCTACAAAGAGTCTTCACAGTTTGGTTGAGAATTCATGTAGCCTCCTCCTCATAGGATAGGTTAGGTTAGACATCATGCTCCTTATGCTACAAACTATACAATCCATTCGGCACATACTTCTTCAACATATAGATGTGGAATACCAGATATATTGCCTATGGACTGTGTGGTAGTGCAAGCTTGTACGCAACCTCACCAACTCACCTCAACACCTCAAACAAGCCGATATACCTTAGACTCAACTTGCCCCACCTCCCAAATCAAATGCCTCCTTTGGTTGATGAGATTTTTAAGAATATGCGCTCCTCAAGGGCAAAACTAATGTCCCTACATAGTTGATCTACGTATGTCCTCTGTCAATCTTTGACGTTGCCCGGCCCATGAATACTATTCCCAACACGTTAACCTAGGAAGAGCTGGCAACGCCTAGGATGAAGGAGAAGAAAAGGGAAGCAAGGGTAAGTAAGAGCAAAAGGGTTGGAAAGTTTGGAACTCCATTTCTATTTATAGGCAAAATCCAGGGCTAGCGCAAGGACGCTAGGAGAGCACCTTTGCACTGCACTCTACAAAGCCAAACCACAGAAATCTAGGAAACCCAGGCACACAAGCCAGTTGCATGAACTGAGCTGCAAGCCAAAACAGGTCAAACTAAAGAGCGCAAGGGCGTTGGGGCAGTGCCTTTATGCTGGAGAAAAGGGAGGAAATTTCCAATTTTAGGCGCAAGGGCACTAGGCTAACTCTTTTGTTCCGTAATTTGAAATCCCGATGCTGACACAAGGGTCCTAGGATAGTGCCTTTGCGGCAAGGGAGACCTCGGGAGACCGTGTCACAGTCCCACTAGGGCTAGGATCAATCAACGAGGGTTACCAACACGCAAAAAACACACTCTAGACATACGAGGGAGTAGGTCCTAACCTCTAACTAGACACAACTTGACCTCTAACTAGACACAAATCAACTGGACCAAAAATAAAAAGGTCGGGCACGTAGCATTCAACGGGGGCTACCAAAGCTGAAAGAGGCTAGGGCTAGGGAACCACATACCATACCATACATGAATCACGATGAGAAAAACAGGACCCCCACTAACCCGATTTAGTTAACGACCGAAAACTGAGTTAAAACCCTAGGGCAAATGTCCCAGGTTTCACAAGCAAAGTGGCTGGGGAGAGGTGCAAGTGAGTTGATGCAATGGATGGGGCAACAAGACCATGACTATATAATGGCAGGAAGAGTGGGGGTAGCTAAGGCAGTGCGAGGCATCTGTGTCCTCCTGAATGCAGGCACCTCAACAATTGAGGGACACCACATGCACCAAGGAGGCAGCCAAGTGGGGACATGGCCGCCTCCTTGGCTGTCCCCCAACCAACCACACGACCACCATTAATGGCCGCATAATAATTAATGCGGCCTTTGGGCCCTTTATTTCTTCAAAAAAAGTTTGTGGCACTATTTAAAAATTACAACATATAGACTATGGCAAAGTCTACGACAACACTATTTTTTTCTTTTATGTTTAATACAGTAAAATTGACAACTACACCCGTGATTTTTTTCCTTCACAATTGTCACATGCATTATGCCACAATTTTGCTAGTGGCAAAATTTTGCCACAATTTAACCATGGTAAAACACCTTCATATGTCTTTTTTTACAATAATTTTGTTATTTTTCATATTTGACATCGACTAAAATTCGGGACTAGCTTGGCAAATATTTGACATACATTAGTTGCCATGGGCAACCCATGCCAAGTAATTTAAAAACCTTTAACATGGCCCTTTTCTACGATGAGCCCATCTCAAAACTTTTGTCACTGATTGCCTTGGCAATGCCATAGCAAAAACCCTGTGACAATTTCCGTGTCAATTTTGTAACAAGTTTCACTATGGTAATTTTGGCTGTGACAAAAGGTACCTTTTCTTCTAGTGATAAAATAGATAGAATTCATATATACCAATATGGAATATAACTATTTAAAACCAAATTGGATACAAATAATGGTTATATTAGGTATATCCTATCCAAACTCATCCATATTTCCACGAGCAAAAGAGTTATATCTCGACAAACCTTTCATGGCACTTAGTGATGGAAAATAATCAACATGAGTTGAAGAGGTCACCTTGTGTAACACCCCAATCCGGTTTACTCTCAACCCGGACCAGAACGGTTACAAAGGATCGAACTACTCGTAAACCAATTAAGTTGGCTAACCCAAAACCTAAAGGGCTACGTGAATGTTATGATAATAGCCACACACCAAAATAATTAAAATGGCAATAAAATTCATAAAAATCTCATAATAAAATAGACAGAGTCTCCCCTAAAAGTGCAATAAGGGGACGACGTGTTAAAATACGGCACAATATAGTATATATATAAAACAATAATTTATATCGCAATAGAATTCAAATCATCCACACATATTGTAATTGGCATCTCGTCCACCTGCAATTCATGCTCATCATGTTTTTGTTCATTTTCAACTCAACATAGCTGATCATTCCTGGACATTAGAACATTTCCAAAACATTTCTAAGAAAATTCATACATTTCTAAGAAAAAGACCTACAAGTCTCATAGCTCATGCATATGTACACAACCATGTATATCACCAAGCATCATTCAACCCACATCATATCTTATGCAAAAGTCGATGTGGCGCCAGGCCTGTGTGTGCAATGCTAGCGCTAGTCCTTCGTCAAGGCCGGCATACACCATTCATCATCCTCACCTATATATAGTAGAAAAGCGTCAACAACGAGTGTCACTGGTCCGGGAATAACTAATATCAAACTGGAACATGAGAGCAAACTCTTATTGAAAGCAAACAATTATATATCTTCCTCAAGAACTCTCATAGGGCTACTAAAGAGGAGTCATTGAGCAGCTGACTCAACAACATCCTAATCTATCTGGTACTATGCTGCTCTCAGCACTTCTTTTTCAGTACTTCGCGTAAAACTATTATCCTAAGCCCTCTCTGAACCTCCATACTACTCCTGGCCTTGAGCACGTAGGCCGAGTACTCTCAGGCATGCGCCTTTAGTACCCTTTAAACCACAAGTCCGGACATGCACTGTACTAAACAGTACCCGTAAACCTCCACATTCTCCGGGTGTGAGGAACTCAAACGCGGAGTTGTCAAAATCCCTCGGGAATGGAACAGTCCGCTGGCACTAATCCAGAGCCCATTTTGACTATCACGGCGTCCGCTCATGGTACGTGCAGTCGGTTCCATCTTCTCTTGTCTCACTGAAAACTCGATAAATCTATTTATAGGGCTGGGTCGGGATTTAGTATAATAGGCCCGAAAGCAACTTGAGGTGGATCTTATTTTTGAAAACATGCTCAAGGGATCTAATGCTTGAGGGTTATTAATTCCGAAAATAATCAACTAGATGACCCATGATAGGTGGGGTCTGATAAATCATCCACCTGACACGTCCTACAATCAATAAATCAAGTCACTGATAGAGTAGAGCGATAAAACCTGAGAAGCGTGTCCTAACGGACCTGTCAGAAGCTCCAAGCGCAGTCTCATGCTTAGATGGCGAGCTCCTGCAACGAACCTACATGAACATAACTATTTACTAACGCCCATACATATATGAAGCACGCCTATATAACTAATATATCCACATTCATACATGAATCTAATCAAACATGACAATCATCTCAACAATCACACTAAATCTCTAATTGTCAAGCAAGTTAATAACTCTATGATTTCCTACGTTACTTATTACCTAGCACTTTTAATTCTAATTTCAAAGCATACTTATTCTAATTAGGTGACAATGGTTTAATCAATTTAATCCGTTTAACTTAATACTAGCATGCAAAACCTAATTCATACAAATTCATAAATTAACTCGCTAACAAGCATTTAATTAACTATTCCATAGTTTACTAACAATTTCATTAGTGAGTATTTACATCACACAACACAATCTACGCTAATCATCGCATATTTATCATAATTCACAATTAATTAAACTAAAATCATGAAGTTAATAAAATCAATTCTAATATGCTACCATGACCACAACATGCATAAAATAATACTAAAAAAGGAGGAAACACCACCTCGCGATCGGCATTGAAATCAGTGCCGACAGAAGAAGGCAGTGAAGTCGAGTCGGCGGTTTTCCAGTGACAGTGCCGGCGATTTTTTGGGAGTTCCGGTGGTTTTCCGGCGATTGCTCTGACAGGGCAATCGGAGGTAGGGGTTAGCACCGTCTCAGCGAGCTTGACCCAATGGTGGTGACAACAAGGGCAGCCGCGATGGCGATGGCCACTTACGGCGGCATCAAGTTCAGTCGGGACGGTCGGTCGCTCCGATAGACCACGACCTGCCTCAATGATGGTGCTAGATAGGGGAGAACTGTAAGGAAGGTCGAGGGGAAGGGCTTCGACGTCACGGCGGCGGTGGTCCGGCGCAAACGGCGGCGGAATCGCGTCTGCAGCGGCCTTGAAATTGTGGTGATTTCCGGCATCACGACGGCTCGACGGTGGCCGGACGTGGTCGAGGCGGCAAGGCGACGGCACGGCAGGGCTGGGCGGTGAGGTGGTGTCGGTGGTGGTGGCAAAAATCTCAAAGGCGGCAACTAGGGTTTGGGATGGTGAAGGGGAAGAAGTGTCGAGGAAGAAGATGAGAAGTATAGGGCAGTGGCAAACTTGTAAATAAGACTTGACTCGAGACCGGCTAGAGTCAAAAATGATAACTAACTTGGAATAAATCCTAGAAAAATCTAGAAAAATTGGGGAAAATCCCATAAAATCAAACAAAATAACACAACATCCAAATGACATGTTGTATAACTAATAACCCGCCCGAATACCATCTAACGCGTCTTAATGCGATATTCGGCCTAAACTAATTCTACGGTCACAACATGAAAAAAATAAAATCATCAACTGTATACTCTCATATCTACTGATAACTCAGTCTGCTGATGCGTATCTGACGCTATCATCGATACTTGGGTATACATGAACCCTCATAGCATGTGCACATAGTTGGCCTCGGCCCCACACACGTATTCTGAAAGCTGAACCGACTCAAACTACGATCAAACCGACCGGCTAACGACTATAAAACCATGACTTGAGTCACAGGTTTTACACCTTGCTTATTGGCTCGTAAAATGTCAAAATATTTGGTTAAATATAAAGGATTTTTCAATGAAGAATTAATGATGCAAAAAAAAGAAGATAGTTTGAGAAGCTATTATTAAGTCGTCATATGCACATGTGCGTAAAAGAGAAGCTATTATTATGTCGTTTGATCCTTAGCTCTTTATAAGAGGATGGATTTTCTTAAAGTGAGCGTTGGTAATAATCTAGTTTTGGATTGATAATGCAGGCTGGTTTTTTAGATGCTCACTCTACTAAATTTAATTCGTCAAGGGCATAAACAGTGTGTGATTGTGCCTACTTTGTAAAACCTGGCCAATTGTTACGATTGGTTCGCCTTTGGCTAGACCTAAGAAGCATCTAGTTGGTTCCGTTTAGCTAGTTTGATGCTAGGTAGGTTCTTGTGTGTTATGTAGGCTTGGCATTGGGCATTCCGCGATTGAGTTTTCTCTTCGGCCCTGATTGTCAAGCCATGGTTTGCATAATCTTTTTTCGATTGTTTAATTTAGTTTAGAACCAGGTCACGTTAGGGTCACGTCACATTTCATTCATGTGTATGTCAGGTAGGTCCCTTTCCTTTTCCTTTTCTTTTTTCTTATCCTTTATCTCTCTTTCCCTCTTTTTCTTTTTCTTTCCCCTTCCTTTTCTTTTTCTTGTGTTTTTTCTTTCCTTCCCCCTTTTCTTCCTCTTTCCCTTCCTCTCCTCCCCTGCTTTTTCTTTTTCCCTTTTCTCCCTCCCTCTCTTTTCTTTTTCTTCCTTCCCTCCTCTTTTCTTTCTTCTTTTCCCTCCCCTTTTCTTCCCTGTTGGCCGATCCTCCTCCTCCCTCTCTTTTCCTCCTCCCCCCCCTCCCCTTTTCCTTCCTCCCTTGGTTCCCTCTTCCCTTTTCCCCTTTTTTGTCCCCTTCTCCCTTCTCTCCTTTCCTTTCCCCATCCTTCCCTCCTGGATGCCACCATCACCGCCAGCTTTCGTCACTGTTGGCTGCCGCCACCATCATGGTGTGCATCCCCTTTTCTCTTCCTTTTTTCATCTTTTTCCCCTTCAGTCGAGCTACACAATTACTTCTCCATTTTCTTTTGTGTTTTGCATTATCAGTATTGTGTCGCGTGTAGATCTCCCTATTTAGGCATGTAAAAGTATAGATCAACAACATTATTAGTAGATCTAATATTTATCTTGCCATTTGCATGATAAAAATTTACCTTCATTAAAAATTGTGTTTTGCTAATAATTTATAATAAAATATTTGTTTCGACCCAAATTCGTAAAATCTACTGACTACAAGGACCTAATAACAGTCTAAAATATAAGAAAGGGTTTTTTATAATTTTTGGCTCGCATCTATGTTACCTCGATTTGTGTGCCAAAATGAGTAATTAATTAAATATATTAAAGTAATAATATTTTAACTCATGTTTAATTATAAAATACTCGTGGAGTGAACAACTCAAATTAAATGATAATTAACTTACTTATCTTAATTAACTAAATAATATAAAATTAATTTAATAATAAAATAATCTTTAATTAACAGACAAGGGTATGGGGTTTAGCTTAATTATCTCAAGTAACTCCATCGAAGCCAACCGAATCTATCTGATTCGATATTTTTCAAGTTCCCAAATCTAAAGTCACTACGGCGAAATTATCGGTAGGGGTTAAGCTTAAATATTTCACCAACAAATGAAGTTACCATTTATAAATTGACTAAGATCTCATACTCGATTAGTGTGTCTGCCACCTCATGATAAATTGCCCTAAATATTTTGGGCATTTCAATATTCCAGATTCGATTTAAGTAAGCGGGTGGAATCCAAATTTTATTTCATAATATACTGAGATCTACGTCTCAACATCTTTATTTATTTTTACAAAATCCCATGGCCTTGATGATGTGCTTAGTTGAGTATGATGTGATGTGATGCGTATTTACTTTTTCAACTTTTGCATGCCACAACATTGATGCATCTAAGATTGTCTTTATGTCATTACACTCATGCATCATACAGGGTTTGAGTAGTGGTTTGCATTCCTAAGTCATCCGGAGTCCAACTTGCACGATAGGACAAGGAGCTCTTGTCTCAAGTCCTGTTATGACTCCTGTCTATTTGTTCTACTACTTGGCTCCATCATGATTTTGATTTATGGTTGTGTGACGTAGTTAGTAGTGTTTTATTAGATCCTACTACACACGGGTCATTTATTTGATTTTTTTGATTAAGAAAACTTTAAGGATGATATCCCTTTATGTGAATTTCAAAAGTACGGTCCACTTCAAAATCGCTTCATCACTACCTATTAATCCTTTCCCAAAGCCTTACATTACGGTTTGCCTTTTGAATTTTTTGTGAATGTGAAATGGATGTGATGATGTACTAGTTATTTTGGGACTTAATGACACCCGTTGTTGACGTATTTTCTTATATTTATACATGTGAGCAACCTTGGCGTAGGCCGACCAAGGTGCATAGATCACAATGACTCTAGAGGATGTTGTTGGACTGGGTGTTTTGTGTGTTTGTGTAGTTGTGGTTGTTGTTGTGGCCGTGTGGTCTTGTGACTTTTGGGAGATGTACATGGTGGTCTTGGGCCTTATAATATGACATGATGCTTTTGTTAAAATTTACTTTTCCTAACTCTATTTCATTTGTTTTGCAGAACCGAATATTCTAGGGTATGCAAGTCTAACCATTTTGTACAAGAAATCTCCAAACCCCGGATCCCAAAACTAACGAATGAATTAACTCATATACACTAAATTGTGTTACGTGTTCAGGTACCTAGAGCAAAGAAAAAATATGGGTTAGAAGAGCTTTTAAATTATTTTATTGTGTAAGAGAATGACTCATATGAAAACCAGACAAACCAACAGCTCAAGAATGTTAAAATGTATTGTGAAATGACCGGTGAATGAAAACTAATTGTGGCAGAACGGCTTTGAAATGTTCTGCGTGTGAAAAATGGAATTATAGAATGATCTGTTAAAATTTCGAATATCATACAAGTTTTGAATTTTTTTCCAATATCCTAATTATATGGGAGATTTTGCCGAAATTTCTTTAGAAATCTTAATCATCTTGTAACTTAGACACATTTAAGATGTCCTATTTATATAATCTCGCTTAGAGTCTGTCCAAGTCTATGCATGCATTGGGTGTTTGTGTGTATATTAGAATCTCTCTAGTCTATTGACGCCTTGAATGGTTAGGGCCCCATGGGTTAGTTTGTATTTTAATGAGTGGTAAATTAGCATCCTAAAGTTTATCTGTTCGATTCAGTTTACACTACGAGCCGAATTAAGGTGTTACACACTTAGTCTCTTTGCTAACACATCAACAATATTTGGAACTTAATAATCACAAAAGATGAGATTTTTTGGGTTCTTTTTTTTTTACAGAGGGGGTCTATTTTAGGTTATATTCCAAAAACTATCTTTAATTCTAAAATATGTAATCGTCTTTCTATATGAACTACTACATGCATTAAGTCATGCACAAAATTACTCGTGCTTATATGAAGTTGCATTAATGAAACCTCTGGATTTATCTTGATTGTAACCTATCGCAGCATAAAATCTTTATTTATCTTTATGCATTCGGTTGTAATATTTATGTCAGCCTTTACCTTGTACACATGTCATGTTAAGTTTGTACACGAACATCAACAAAAAAATGTTAATTTTGGGTAAAAATGCCCCTTGTGGTGGAATTAAGAATGGGTTAAAATATCTTATATCCATGATTTCAAACCGAATCTAACCGGTATATATATATGATCCAAAAGAATTTTCAATCATATTTGGATCCAAATTGTTTGGATACATAATATATTAAAAAATATTTAGATAGGAAATAGAATTGGAATTATCCAATTTGTATCCGTATCCAATCCAAATAAATAATATTTTATAAAATTAATTATATAAAATAATTTTTTTATTATTTTGCTCTATTTTTACTTTAAAATCTATATTATTTATATTATTTTAATCAATTGGGTCGAATTTGGATCAGATACGAGTTTGCGAATTGGGATCGGATACAAATATATTAAATGAAATATAATTAATTTTCGAATTCAGGCAGGATTTAAATCGGATAAGGATATAATCATTTCTGAACTCATCCCACTCTGAAACTCTCTTAAAATCCAAAATATAATGAAACAGGGTCCTAATTTATTTATTTATAACTAACTATTGTACGTTGTAGCCGAGACTTTTTTTTGGAACATCCTGTCCGACAATATCTCACTTTTTACAATGGCGACAAAATGGATTGACGTGGGATAATTGCAAACTGGGGTCTTCATGTTGGAGGTGCCGCACCAAGGATTGCCAAAAGGAGCCCCCAAGGAGAAATACCAAACTCCCAGCAACATTGCCTGACAATGGCCAATCTACCAACCCAAGATCAGATCAGATAATACATATTATCTTGAGATAGGAAACGGACAATTTTTAACAATCATTATCACACAATCCTGTCCTCTAACGCAGCCATATTGATAAAGCGTTGAAGATTAGTCTGGCTTTGCAAGGATGGTAGATGACATGGGCTTATCTCAAATCCTGTTCTTGCCCAAGTTGTAGACTTCAAAGACAATTTTTGCAGGTGGTAGTACAAGATTACAAACAACTGATAATTGCTTTCTTCATAACTTTATCTAATTGAGAGTGACTCCCACTCTCCATCTTATTCAAAATTTTTGAGACATCACCAATGAGCAGTCTGCATACAATGTTGAAAGATGGCAAGATATTGGAACTGATTGAGCAATTTGAGTCGTGCCGGATTTTGCTTTTGCTCATATAAACATCAAGAAAATTACATGCAGATATTTGCCATGGTGACACTTATATATTAAGCCCCAATAGCCTACAATGAAGTGGGAGGGACTGAAAAGCATACAAATTGCTCTACATTGCATTTCCACCCAAGAGCTAATTTGGGGTATTTCATTTGAGTCAGATTTAAGTCCTGCATTTTTTTCACTATTATTTTGATCTGGTGGGATCAGAGAAAAAATTAGCCTGTAGGAGGGTTTCCACCGAAATGTGGAAGTCTTTTTCGTAATTCCTCAAGATTCATTTGTTCAGAGTTATCTGCAGAGAGTTCATAGACAAACATTGAGTAACGTACAAAGAGAACCTACAAGTAAAAAAGCAGGAAGTGTAGTTCAGCATCTACACCTGAAATGTTGCAAGATAACCAGATTTATGCAGGTTCACTGTACACATATATCCTCAAAGATATTGGGACAACCATCCCATTTCTTCAGTCCTCTTGCTTCCCAATAGCCACCAATGTATCGATATTGACCATTTACACTATCCTGCTGAAACCACCTGGGCGTCCATCCACTCGCTTGTAACTTTCTCGACTGTGTAGAAGACAACATTTGTTTAAAAACAGTAACAAAAGAAAAATAGAGCATTCATTGTGTTTGTGTGAAGTTCTAGAGATAAAGGACTTACCATCCTCTGTCGTCTCTCTAATCTAAGCTTCTCTGAATCTGCCTTATCATACTCGCCATTCTCCAGATGCCGCTGGTCTGGTCTTAGCCTTGAATCAGTTGGAGGAAGCTTCCCTAAATCCAATATCAAATATGCATTATCAGATGGTTTCAATACAAAATAGAACGACATTAATACAAATTTAATAGGCTGTCTTTACCTTCAGCCCCGGTGTCATTTCATTCATTGTAATTGCAAATGATGTTAGATTGTAGCGTGTGACGTTTTTGGATGGTTTATTCCTTTTCCAAAGCAATGAAGTAGATCCCCGTGGTTTGCCAGGACCTTCGTCGAGGATGTAGTATATGCTATCATCCCACTTACCGAACAAGCTTGCAACTTTAGCCCCATTAACATCTTCCACAAAACCTTGCACCTGAGCAGCATTCCCAATATTCATTCACTACGTTACTATGAACCAACTTGGTACAGCTGATTTTGGAAAGTGAAGAATAAAGACAAACAATGTAGTATTCCTTGTTTTGATCCTCAAAATGTTACAAAAGAAATGGACCTCGTCCTGTGTAATAAACTATAATCATCATAATAGCATTATAACATATTCTCAACTATTGTTTTTCTCAACATTAGAATGAAAATAACTCATCAAAGGGGCGAACATGTAGCATTTGCTGCAGCTATAGTCTGTCCCTTTGAAGAGATGAAAATATACCTGATGAGGATTGCGATCAAGGAAGCTCTGCTCTTTGAACTTTAATTTACATGAATATTGGCGATTACCCAGTATTTGCATTGTTCCATGATGATCACAGTATATCTTCCCGAGGATAAGATTATAGATTGTTGTTGTCACCTGAATAAACCAATTAATATAAGTTTATCTTTATAATGACTATTAAACAACTACTCAGAAAGATTTTTCATGTGAGACAGCTTATTTTAATACCTTACTCCATTGGAACACTTCCCCATCATCAAATTCTAATGTGAGAACTCCAACAGGATCTAGTTGAATGGATCGGCCCCAAAATTTAGACCGAATGTTACTCTCTCCCCAGAACTTCCAACCCCGTCCTTCACAATGACAGGCAATGAGCATAGGATGATGGCTAACCTATTAAAGAAACAAAATTACACTGAAGGGCAGAATTGAATAGCAAAAGACAATACAAATGGATTTGCTTTAGCCTACAACTTCGTGTAAATATAATCACAGCTTACCTTTGACAGATCTACTTAACAGGCATAAAATTCGGTCTAGAACTTCAAGATCACACTGGTGCTGGAAGCCAAATTTATTTGTTCAATAGCTTTTTAAAAACAATCAATTGAAGTTGGTCATCACTACAAGATGTCTTAATTGTGTTGTAATAAGAAGTAAATTTTTGTTGTATAAACCTCTGAAAATACAACAACTACTTTTTCTTCCACCTTTATTAGAAAAAAAGCTGGGAGCATGGATTTTAGTCTAGGATCCATGTGAAAAGATATGGTAAAGCTTTGGCCAACCATGCAACTTTTTTAAAAACCAAGAGATAAAAAAAGCACGGACTCCTCAAGGACATAATTGATTCCTTATCTACACAGTGTTACTCACCTTCTCAGATAAGAAACGAATTCCTCTATCAGGGTAATCAGCTTCATACGTTTCTCCTAACAAAGGATTGAATGGCTTGCAGTGGCGGCCTTCTGAGGAAGCATATCCAGAAACTGCAAAGGCTGCCACATTAAGCATTCTCATAAGACTGTTTCCCTACAACATCCACAAAGATGTGACTTAAAGATTAGGAAGTTGGACTGATTTAAAACTGCTAAAAAGGAAACCTCTTAAAAAACAGAATGTGAACACAAAATAAAAACAAAGTTATAGAAATACATAAATTCATGTGACGAAAAATAGCCTGAAGCTCACTAATAATGACGAAAAATAATGACGAAATGGTACCATTACTAATAATATATCTACCACATAAAAAATGTCAGATAAGAAGCTCACTAAGCATGAAGAATAGAAAAGGGAAAAACAATAAATGGAAATGCTATGAGCATTGGTTTAGGAAGTGTTAAGCCACAATACATATCTTAATTAGAAGAGTAAGAACTTGAATAGCACATAGGCAGTCTGCACTTTCATTCAGCTCCCCACATATACAAGGCATAAATTTATCAAAGTGTATCTAAACTTACCATCTTTCCATATTCATAAGCCTGATCCAAAAGATTCGAATACTCCATGTCCTCAAAACATTTTTGAAGCGACGAAATTGGTTCATTGAAGTACACTGGAAGACAGATCCTTGTAAGATCTTTGCCAACGTTGTCCTTGATCATAGACCAAAGGCTAACACCTTTCTCTTTCTGAACAGGTTCAGGCAGTCTTTTTCGTCTTTCAATTACCGGATATCTAGAGTTATTTTCTCCAATCCCAACAATCATGTTTTCAGCACTATTCCTGAGATTTTGACTTTCAAAATCCTTGGAGAAAGAACCTATGAAGAGACCAGAACCAAGATTGTAATCACCAAAATATTCTACTGTATCAAAAAATGAACATCCTTCTTCATCTGACAAATCCTCAAAATCTTGTTTTTCGTTCTCATCAGATGACTCCGTTCCACTGCAATCTGAAAGTGCAACATTAAACATCGAATTCAAAGAGCGAAAATATTTTCGTCTACCACCCAAGCAGTCAGTTACAAAGGTCAGACCCAAAAACACTACATTCTCAAAGTAATCAATCTACAAAAAATAATAGCAGAGGTACCACTGTATTTTTCATTTGCAGAACTTGAATTTTCATTGTTGGTCAGCTGGAATGGGCCATCCTGAATGTCAGAGGCCTCAACAACACTCGTATCCTGAATGAAGAAATGAAAACAACTCATAAAAGAAAGAAATGCGTCCCATGGAAGCCAAATAGGGCCTAGATAGGATAAGCCTGATAATGTAAATGTACACATAAGCTCCATACATTTCACTCCAATTGATATAACAGGTTAAAGTTCTTGATTAAGTTGCTTATTTCCTAATACTAAGAAAAGGCACTGTTAATATGATGACACTTCTGGCGAAACAAACTAAGGTTAATTTCTATTGTGAAGTATCTTCTTATACCCCATCTATAATCTGTGTAACATAATTCTGAGAATTACCTCTAACTGCCTCAATGTGTCAACCAAGTTCAATCTTTCTTCGTAAAGGAGCTTCAGCTGTCCTTTCAACTCTGAAAATTCTGACAGCATGATCTTCTCACAGTCCTTGATAATGTCCTCACCAAGGCCTTCTTCAAACAGACGCTCTCTAAGCTTTCTCGTTGATATGGAAACACCATTTCTGATGAGAGACACACTATCACTAAGTGGCCACCAAGAAGATAAGCTTCTTGCAGCAATCAAAGCTTCAATCCAAGTAGCTCGATCTTCCTGTGATTTAGCACGTAGATGAAGCGTCTTTGTGCCAGTAAAGATGTAAAAGCGCCTATCATCAGATCCACTCTCACGAAAAGATGATACCTAGATCAACAAATGAAAGCAAGTTTCTCATTAGCATACAGTTGACAACAAAGAAAGTGTAAGAATAGCAGGTGATGACTTTATCAAAAAAAGAGTAGCAGGTGATGATAATATGCAAAGTAAATTGCAAACACAGCTACAAACTGCACAAATTTTCCTCAACTTTCTCAAAATGTTGATTCAAAATCACATCAGGTTATTTACTAAGTTAAAAGAAATAAGCATACTGGGGGCAATTGCAGTTTATGCATGTAAATTTTTGACAAGTACATGAACATAATTAACAAAATCATTCATAAAATTATGGCTTTTCATGTACTCCAAAATTATGTATATTTGTGTTTTATAGAAATATTTATCAATATTCCAATCAAATACAAATTATGTGGCAAAAATTCTTCATTAGAATGACCCTAACATGTCACAGATAATTTCATCTTTTTCAACTTGGGAAAAAGCACACATAAAGTGAGTAAACTCAATGTGTCAACAGGCATGCCCACTAAAATTAACAATGCAAGAAGCTCCTGGCAAGAAATTAAGGGAAAGAAGGTCACGCAGCTCCAAATTATGGAACACAAAAGGGAAAAGAAAGGAACCCAATTCTGTCAACCCCTAACATCTTATTCAAATATCTGAGTAATAATCATTGAACAAGGAATAAAAATGCATGACCCAGAAAATCAGAAAACACTTTCCAGCTGATTACTCATGAAACAGCCTCAATTAGACAACAAAACATAATCAGGCATAAATGAACATTAAAGGCGTAAAAAAACACAGAAACACACACGGTAACAAAAATTCTCCAGATCGGAACGCAGAAAGACCACCAAGCTCGATCCAGTCACAAACCAAACCAGCCTAACAAAAGCAGACAAATAATGCAAAAGGAGTGATAGAATACAAACAACTCGACAGCCTTAGGCTTAAAAGTCTACACCCAAAGTACAACCACCCTTGATATCACAATTGCATACACCCAAAACGACGAATCCAACAAGAAACGCTAAAAGCAGGCCAACACGAGGAAACCAGGGAGGGGAAACAAGGTAAACGAAGAGATTTTCTTTGATGTTAACCCACGACCCAAAATCCTAGCTACGACCAGAGCTGAACCACCCGGGCTAATGGCAATGTGACCCACTTCCAGAACGGTAAAAAGGCGTTTAACCTAGCAGGTGTTTCATGTTTGTTGTAGTTCCAATCGAGAAAAAAGCGACATCTTTTGGCCATCGACGAAGGAAGCAGATGTTAACACGGCGAGTAATAGCCGGTTTCCAATTCAAAGCTTGATTTGTATGCAATGTTGCTGCCCATGAACGTTTAATTGGATTGGACTGAGAGGTTTCAAAGATGATGTAATTTTTTTTCCTTCAGATCACAGATTGGTAAACTTTTTTTATATTTTACCTTCAGATGTACCACGCCCACCTTCTTGTGTATGCGTTGCTTTCTAGCCGCCGGCGCAGTGTCCGGCCGGCGGCGAGACTTGCCGATGACCCTGACCTCGCCGGCGGGGAGGAGGGCGTCGGAACGGCCAACTTTGGAGTAGGACAGCACGCCGTTGCGGAGCAGGAACCACCGCGACCTCCACCCCTTGCCGTAGTTGGTCCACTTACAGAGCACCCCCGCCACCGCTCCGGCCGATACGCCGCCGCCCGATGCATCGACGGGCTCCCCTCACCGCCGGCGGTCGCGGCCAGCTCCGAGAAGGAGTCCCGGGCGCCACCGGGGCCGTGGTGGCGGCCGATCCCGGGGCACTCCAACGTAATGCAGCAGAGCGGGTGCATCTCCCTCACCCGCATTCTAACCAGTTCGGCTAAGATTTCAAGATCCTCCAATCCCAGCTAAAATGATAAAAGGAAATGCAACTCCCTAACCCACATTCTCATTCTTTGGCCAAATTAGGATCCGAGAGATCCTAAGCTATTGCTGGAGAGTTGTTTTTTAACGCAATCCTTAATTCTACCCGACCCCCGACACACACACCCCACCCACCCACCTTACACACACAACCAACACCGACCTCACGGCCTCTACCACTGGGGGTATTGCTGGAGAGTTATTTGGTTGCAAAGGTAAAGAATCGATAATATAAGGCCTTTAAAAGAGAATGAAAGGAAAGGAGAGGCGAGGAGGATGAGGAAGGTGACGGTGAAGTGATGAATGATTATGATGGTGATGGGTCTTTTCATTGAATCAGTTGGCGCGCCAAAAGCAGGAAAAAGGACCCATGGCCCCCTAATCACCCCTGATCTCTCTCCTACCCAGAAACTGGTATTAGTAGTTGGAGTAACAGTAGCACTTATGCTAGCGAACTGGGAGTGGTGGAGTGGGAAAGAGGGAGGGGGAGCAGCAGCAGACACAGACACAGTCGACTCCACCACTGGTCGTTCTCAAGGCATCTGCCCCTTCTCTGCTCCCCTACTCCCTCCCGTCTATGTCACCAACCCTGCTACCACAAAGATTGGCTTTATTTTTTTGGGTCGGACTTCGACATCGGTTTTTATAGGTGGGGAACTAGGATGGATCTGGGAACAACGTCGGTCAATCGGATTGGATTGAATTGGCTGCGAGACCGGGAGGAGGCCGGGACTGGGTCGGGGAGCTCGGTTGAGTTTGAGGAGGCCATTTTTATTTTTTGTGGGGAGCTTCGCAGTAAATGAAGACAGAGAGATGGTTCTTCTTGGGGTTTTATTGATTATGATAATACGATTAAAATTTAACTCTATGTTATTGCATATATTTAAAACAAAATATATAAAATTTAATTTTTTTATAATAATAATAATATTTATTTGATAAGAAAATATATTATAATTTTATAAGATATTTTATGATAATAATTTGGTGCATATATAGGGGAGTTTAGTGAGATAATGCATTGTTTATGTCAGTTCAATTAATATCGAACAATAAGTTAGACATCTACCATCAAAATCCTTTTGAGGAAGTCAGCCCGACCTAATTTTGGTCTAGATAGGAATTTATTTCCATTTTATTCATTTATTTTATTGTCTATTTATTTCCCTCATTATAAAATATAAATTTCTCTCACAAAATACTAATGCCACGTTTATATGATCACTATCTCTTTTATTTTATCTTGATTTTTTTCTTATATCAATTAGTATAAAAATTAAAATCACAATTTTTTAAAAAATATTTATAAATAAATACTATATAATTGTGAGAAAGTCCAAAACTTGAGGTTTATGTGCCTTAGGTTTAATCATTTTTTCTATTAATTTACTAATAAACTTTAAAAACATTACTAATTTTCAATATCCGTACTTGGTCGATCATTAGGGCGAACAAAGAAATATCTATATTTGGTTTATTCTTATTTGGTCATTAAACAATTGATTAAATTCGATTATAAAGGGTTTAGACGTCGGTTAAGCTCAATCGACGAGCTGTCCATGCCCATCCTTAGAGTCGAATACCCAATTTACCCGATGGTTGGCATCTCTACCAATAAGCTATAAACAAGTAACCATGAATATTTTATATTTTATGAATGAGAAAAGATTTTAAAAAACTAATTTTTAACCAATTTAATATTGTTGGGTTTATTTAATTATATATAAAGTAATGCAAATTTAACCATATATTAGAAACTATATAACTGATGGTCAAATGATAAAAACTCGATTGTGGTAAAATATTATAAACTTGAACTTAAAATGGTAAACAGTTATAATAAATGTTATCGTTGGTGAGCCATTTACAGCCTTTAGTCGGACAACAAAGAATTGTCTTGAAAGTGCATGTCGGAGGTAATGAGGTGTATCTAGGATACATGAATCCGAAAGGGGTATGAATAGAAGTTGAACAATCACAACTTGTATAGTTGTGTATACAACTCGTGTTTGTATTTTTCTTTGAGGCAATCTATTTGAGAGTCTCCAAGGAGATGGATAGCTTTCTTTTCACATTGAGTGGGGTTAAGGCTGGTGAGATTGTATTTTTTCTTATTGGAGTGAAAGGACTAATCATGGAGTTATTTACTCTTAAGTTCTTATGTTAACTCTCGTACCTTTTGGTTATTTGTTTGAGTGTTATTATCTCTTGAATATTAGTAAGCTTCCATTGGATCTCCAAGTATTAGTTTTTCCAAACCTCGTTTGTATGTGTGTGTTATATTGTGTGTCCTCTGATTTTTCTATCTCCTTCATTAACTACCTTATTTTATGATTTGTTGTATTTTTAATCACTATTTCCAGTAGTTGAGTAATTTTCATTATTATGAATATGTAATATTTGTAGTTTGATCGTTTAACTTAGGTAATAATGTTTATTATATAATTTTGTGTGGATTTTGAGGAATAGAAAGCAAGTTTGTAACTTTTTACTCGTTAGGTTTGTGTGATAAGGTAATGAATACTATTTTCCCGTTTTGAAGTAACTCATTTATAACTAATTTCCTGAAATATGGAAGAAAATGAGTGAGAATCAGAAAGATATGTTATGAATGTTCTCTTATTTCTAACCAAATGAATGAACGTGAGGAAAATATTGGTGAACCATTTTTTTCTTCCTTTCACTTTTTCTTTAGTTTTCTCGCAATCTAAATAGACGTTCAAATAGAAGTAAAAGATTAATTTGAGATAATCTACCCATCTTTAGAAAATTTTATTCTTAAAATTTTTTTAGCTCATGACTAGGTCCCCCGTCCAGCACCTTCAATATATAAATAGATTTATGTCGATGGATAAATAACTACTTCGAAGAGGTGATTTGGGCCTATCAATTTTTACTTAGTCCAAGTCATTATATATAGTATCAAGGTCAACATAGTTTCGTATTGAATGGTTGGATAGACTTGGCGTGGGTTAGGTTGCCAGCTACCGGGTAGGTAGGGCGTGGGTTGGGTTGGGTTAGGTTGTCTACGGGCTAAGTAGGAATTTTAAGGATGGAATATCTTAAAGTGAGCGGATTATAAGACCCCTAATAAATTAGTCTCATGTATTAAGATTTAGCTTATTAATAAGAATAGATTTATCTTCAATTTTAGTGAACTACTATTTTAAGGATAAATTCGTTACATAGAGTGCTTCTTCCTAAACACTCTACATGTTTACTTCATTGCATAATATAATTAGTTGAGGTGTGACTAAGAGGCTTAGCGATAAAATCCTTAGTAAGTATTGTTCTATTTATTTGTTTGAAAAATTAAGTTCAACAACTCTGCTAATGTTTCTGTATTGTTATAAGAAGAAAGAAGAATGAAGAAATTGAATCGATTTATGGTATTTTATTCCAAATGCGCTGATTTTTTATTAATACATTATCCATTTTTAGTATATTTTGTAGTAAGAAGCAAGTAAGACGTCACACTAAGTGGTTCCCTTAAAAAATTATTTCCATCAATTCATAAAAAATATTCGAATTAAAGGAGTAAATTTTTTTGTACAATGATTTTGTATCTCATATTCAGGTCATAACAAACTTTTTGTAATATGTAATTGAAAATTTCCAAATATAACCTAAATAAAACAGGAGTAAAAGATTGGGCTCTAATTATAAGCAGGACAATCAGCCAATTAACGGACAACAAAAATAAAAATTATCAAATTAGATTTACTTCTAAAAGCATACTATTTCCATACTCATGACAACAAGTTATTTTAATAATTAAAATAACTTGTCAGTATTATTATCTTCTTATAATTCTTCTTGTTAGATCGTACATTTTTCTTTCTCTCATAGGCGAGAAGCTGCACAATCATTAATAGCAATGGGATTGAGAAGTTCAGCACTGAAGTTCTTCGTTCTATGTGCATGTTCGGTAGCTGTCTTGAATTTGTGCCCCATGGTATTAAGATGGACATGTTTTATTTTATGATGTATGAACATAAAATTTGTAAGATATGATACCAAAATGTTCGATCGACTCAGAGGATTATTCTGCTTATTATACTTTGTTATTTTATTAAATTTTTGTTACAATATATTTGTATGTGGCGTTAGATGTGCATCTGACAACCTTGATTTAGTTACATGTTAGCTAGAAAACTGAGGTCGTTAACGGCCGGTAAAGCCAGGTTTCCATCCT
Source organism: Piper betle (assembly GCA_033002965.1). Classification (NCBI taxonomy): domain Eukaryota; kingdom Viridiplantae; phylum Streptophyta; class Magnoliopsida; order Piperales; family Piperaceae; genus Piper; species Piper betle. The sequence goes on from JAURVB010000268.1 coordinate 86,942, forward strand.
GGTTTCATAAATGTGTGTAACACTGTCCCCACTTTTTTAACTTTCACATGTATACTTATTTGAAGCCCTAGCCTATTTCATCTACTGTCCAATTCCCAATGTGCCGTCAGAGGTCCTATTTCAATAATTAGGATTTTCAGATGCAATATGGTAATATAAATTAAGTTGTTTGATCCCCATAGTCTATGTCTTAGACTAATACAATGTTGTTTTAGTAATGATTAAAGCTGTATCTAGTGATCTAGTTGTGACTATAATTCAATAAGGAATGTGACTTTGTTCTCTTGTCACTTGTTTTCTAGCACATCAATGCTCTTTGTATATTTTTAATGTAGCTAGTTTCAGTAATGTCAATCTACTTTCGTCATTCTGAATTTTCTTTTATTTATGTGCTACACATCGTTAATTTGACGTTGCTATGGTTAATTTTTACTCGTGTCAATGTCCAAAAAGTTCGATTTTCAAATTCATTGACATGCGCAAAAAATTTTCAACAACTTTTGACATTTTGTGTGTATATAGTCAATAATTTAATTAAATAAACAAAATAATTGAGCATAGTCAAAATAAAATTCAACTTTGCCTTTTCAATTAGACTAATGTATACGGTCAAAATTATATAAAAACTTATGTTTGAACTAGCATGTAACTATAATCTAAAATAATAAATAATATTTTAAAATATAAAATTTAAATAAAATAATAAACATCATAGAACTTCTCCACCATGTCTCTAACTGAGTTCAATTGATGACTCATCAATGTCGCCGGGTTGGACCATAATTACAAAAATCAGAATCGTACATTAAATCAGATTAAAAAGAAGTCACTAAATCAAATTGATCTATTAAAGATAAGATAAGGATTTGTATATTTGAATCAGTCAAAATCGATGAGTAATTTGAATGGGTTATTAGTTATAGAACATCTTATTGTGATTTTATAGTGTGTACTATATTTTATGGGATTTTTCCTTATTTTTTGAATTTTTTAAAGATTTGTTACGAGATAGTTATTATTTTTTACTCAAGTCATAGTCGAGTCAACTTCTATTTATAATATGACCACCTACTTGTTTTTCCCTCCCTACACTTCTCCACCCCTCCCCACACACACACACATCAAACCCTCGCACCTCGATTCACATCATCGATATTGCCTCTAGCCGCCAAACCACCACCAATCAATGCCGCCGGTCACTGCCAATACATTATCAAGTCATCCCCAATTTTTCCCAACCTGGTCTCCACAAAGCGGAGAAGGCCACAAGTTCATGCGCCCTCTCGAAGCGATTCCGTCACCGTCATGCACCCTGAGCACCACCAGCCGCCGTGCCGTTGTCTTTGTTCCGTAGATCTCGCTGTCCCTTTATTGCCGTGTGCTACCACCGAAACAGGCCAAGGGCTGTTGCTTGGGTGACCCCTAGCTTGGGCACCACTGCTCGACTCTGATCCCCCACCCACCACTCCCCCTGCTCTGTCCTCCCCGGGCGCTGCCACCTTCATCGACTTGCCCGACTCAATCGGATTGGAATCAACATGACTCGGTCAGTTCCTAGTCTAATTTTCAAGAAAACTTGGTCATTTATGCTTTGACTTGGTTTTCCATCAGAGCCTTATGAACTCCAGTCGATTTCGAGTGGATTCGGTAGAGTTTTACAACTTCAGCATGATACTGATAAACATGAACACATCTAACTTCAGCACTTTTAAAAAGTATATATGTTATAATTTTTTATTTTAATATAACTAATAAGTTATTAAAATATATAAATTGAACATACAAATTTTTTTAGCAAACAATAGTATAAAATAAATTATATTATTTATTTTCATTTCTTTATTATTTTAAAGAATTTTAATCCATTACCATTTCATTTTTTCTCTCTTGAAATTAAATGGAAGTGTATTTTATTTGAAGAGTAGCTCTAGTCAATTAAAGATTTAAAATATTATTTTTAGACATGCTAATATTATATAATAGTAGGTTCGAATTAATGAAAGATTCAAACCATATTAACAAAAATAAATGTCGAAAGGCAATTCATTATAGCAGACTTATCATTACGAGAGATAGCGTTCAACGTTCCTTTGTTTAGAATAATATATGCCCAAGTTATAAGAATCATGGGAATGGGCAATAATATTTTAAAGAAATGATTACATTTGTTCATAAATATATGAGTGGGGCCTTCATTGATATGAATGAATTTGTACATGTAATTTTGTTAGTTTATTTTTTAAAAGAAAATAAATTCCAATGGTTTAGTTTTATAGGGGTGCCACTAAACCCTCAAAATAACAATATGTTTTCCGTTATCAGAGGCTGAACGTGGCTGGTACCAAACAATTAGCCGGTGGGTAAGAAAATAAATTCCAATGGTTTAGTTTTACAAGGGTACCACTAAACCCACCAAATAACGTTTTCCATTATATGTTTTCCATTATTATAGGCTAAGCATACCACAATATTATACGGTGGGTTGGACTAATAATCTTATCCTATGAACCGAGAAAATGAATTCTGGACTTTCTTAAGTTAGCTAGTGCATAAGATTCGAAAAGTTCTTCCCTTGCTCATTTCTTTCTAGGGTAAACTATGGTATATTATTGGAAATGTACCTATTAATTTTAACTTGATTAAACTTTTTCAAATGATAATTTAAACCTCTCAAAGTACATTTAAGCCACTTATTATACATGTATAAATAGAGGTGCTCATTAGACGAGTCAAATCAAGTTTTTCTCACTCAATATCAACTCGTTTGATTTTGAATTCGTCAAGCTAATAAGTATTTTAGTTAATTTGACTTCGAACTAACTTAATTTATATTTAATAAGCACTTTTTCTTATAATTAATATTAAATTTTAATTTATAACTAAAATATTTTAACTTTGATATACTTATCTAAGAAAAATAATTTAATCATATATATTTCTATTTAAATTGTTATCATATTATAATATTTTATAATTTAATTATATTTATATAAAAAATTGAAAATAAATTGTTAGCACAATTTTTCTGCCGCAGGGTGCCCGCGTACATTCTGGGCATATAGTCACGACACGGACGCGGATGACTGGCGTCAATGGCCAGCCCTATTTACTTTCTCATCAGGATTTTCAGGGTTCACATTTGGCCACATTTTAGCGATTTCAGATTCAAACACGTACACTAGCTTTAAGGAGACGATCGTACGAGTGCTTTATTGTACACAATTCACGTCTTGGAAAAATGAACAGGAAATTAATGCTAGCTTAGTAGCTTTTAACCATATTTTTCTCCGCCATGTTCTCTCGGGTCAATCAATGGACGTGATTCTTAAAAAACCCAATCAATGGAAATACTTTAGTTTTTCCATGTACTTTAATATGTAGTTTGCATTGTACTTTGTCTTGCCAAGGCTCGTACTTTAGTGTAGTTGCTCCTCGTCAGCCTCATGGTAAAGGTAGTGGCATCAATAGTCTCCAATTATTTAATTACTTAAACTTTGTAAAATAAATCAGCTGATTAACTCCATTTCTTTTCTTCTTCCAGACAATTTATTCACTTAGTTCTTTTTTGTGGTTACGAACTTTTTCCGTCCACTTAATTAGAAAATGTTACTTTTTAATCAAATTGATTTTGGGTTTCATTAGTTATTTTATATGTAACGAAATGAGGCTATGGTTAGCAATTAATCTGAGCCAGGCGGGGTGAAAATCATGAACGATGGTATTATTGCCAGAGCGGATTTCAAATATAGGATGCGGCGAATCTCAGTTACAGCATATAAAAATTGGTTTTACGATCAATGCCAATATTTCATGTTCCAAGAAACTACGTTGCTCCTCTCTAAAAAGCCTTTCCATCCACTCAGATACAATATTGTAATTTGGACGTACAAATTCTTGTTTGATTTGAGCACAGCGAACGTCAAACTGTACATCTAAATTTCACCCCACTCTAAGCAAAGGGAGATCTAACAACTGTTTATGCATTTTTATAAGATTTACTTGTTAGATCTATCGGACACCCATCCACCCCTAAACCAAAGAAAGAATTAAATAATTTTGGTTTAGAATACCATTAATCGAGGATTGGTGGCTTATTTAGACCTGGCCAGACGATACTTGCCAGCTTTGATCTTGCTTTAAGAGATCAAGTTGTTTATTCACTATAGTGTCTTTTTTTAGAAATTTCCGACATCGAAACTCTTTACAATTTAATTTTGCGCGAGCCACTACTATAAGCCATTAAAAATCATGCTATCAATACTCACAATTGCCAACATGGTAGGTACCCTATCTACAATGCTAATACTTATTTATATTGGCACAAAGTTTCGTCTCCTCTCCGGCTAGGCCAGTTGGTTGGGGACACTCTTTTCTTTTTTTGAAAGGTTTTGGCTTTTATTCTGTGTATTCAATTGCCCATATTTTAGAAACTTGACTTGGCATGTTATGAATTAAAGTCTACTTTGAGCTGATTCAAGAGTCATTTATATTAATTTTTTAATTATATAAATAAAAAATTATATGAAATATGTACAAATTACTTTTTTGATATTTAAAATTAATAAATATATAAGTTACATTATTTTAAAATATTGATTCAACTAATTTAAAAAATAATATATTTTAATAGCTTTTATAATATAACTGAGGAATTAATTACTAAATCAATCACTATGAGTTATTTATAAAATTTGGCTCGACAAGCCATAAAATTAAATTAAGTTGGAGAGTTTTTAGAATGAAAAAATGAATTTTAAAAGAATACAATTTCCTTGTAAGAAAAATGCGAACATTGGGTAAAAATCCAACGTAAATGTAACAAAATTCCTCCATTGCGACGTAACTGTTCATTAAAACTATGAAGTTAAGCTTCACCATAACATGTTAGCAACTAGCACATTTATGTTTGAAAGTGGAAGAGGACAAGCTCACAAGAAAACATGAAATGAAGCTTAATGAAAATAAGCAGATACGATCAGATAGATTATGGGACATGAGGGGATAATCAAACAAACTCTTGAAGGGGCCATGTTAAAATCCTAAACATGAATAATAAAAAGGTTTGCATGTGAATGGCAATGGCCCGACCAAACACATCACCTCACATGTCCATTGGGATAAGCTTCTTTTGGTGGTCGATGAAATTTGAGCTTGGCCTACTACCGGCAATTGTACCAAGTGGATCAGATCAGATGGTGGAAGTTTGTAGTGATATAGTAATGCCAACTTGGGTTATAGACTGTTAATGATTTAGATCTACTTTGGATCTGCTTCCGAGGTGCATTATGTAGGGGCCCGTGCGTTGAGTAGGAGCCGAGCTTTATCGGCTTGTTTCGGCGTTAGCATCTTGTTTGCAGGCTCACTAAGTTCATCTGATTTTATTTTAAAATTTATTATTATTATTATTATTATTTAAAATCACCCTGTAAAAATAAAGATGAAATTACATTATTGGCTCTAAAAATGCCTTTTCAGATCAGATAATCTTCAATAATGAGCGGTTATTAATTAATGTCCTCATTGAAACACATTTAGTTACCACAGACATTTGTACATGGCATACTAGTAATGTGCTTATGTAACAACTTGCGCCACTATTCGTTAGAGGGTGGGACTCAATTAATAAACGGGCAAGGTTGATGGACAGGGGAACGAATTTCATTCTTAAAATTCACTAAAAAAATTGGTTTTTTTTCACATTTCAAAAAAATCCACCCGAGAACAGTGGTAATTTTCTCCACATCTTTCGCGTCAATTTTTGTAGTGGAGAAAGAGCTCAGACTTATTTTTATATTCAGAAACTTTAAAAATAAGTATGTGTTAGTTTTTAAACTCTTCTATGCCAAAAAATGTGGAGAAAATTTTCTCTATCCCACTTTATTCACTCTATTTTTTTCCATATTTTAAAATTAATAAACATTTTTTGGGTTGGAGAAAAGGTTAAAAAATTGATACATATTCATTGTCAAATATTTCTAAATATATAAAAAATCTATAATTTTTCTCCACATTAAAATTGACATGAAAAAGACGTGGAGAAAAATCATATTTTTTGTAGTGATTTAGTTCTACATTTAAATTTTATTAGAGAAAGATCTAATATATTAATGAATATGTATTATAATATACAATTTGAATTCACCAAATCAACTACTTTATTAATAATCTAATAAAGAAGTTTTTATAATTTGGGATAATTTTTCGACTTGGTAAAAATAACTTCCCATGAAAGCTTAAGATAATTCAGACACAACTCCGACACATGTAACTGGGCATGGCAAATATGATTTGGACAAGATGTTTTATATATATATATATATAGATGTATGTATGTAGAGGGAAGGATTAGCCTTGGATTACCTAGCATATTTTTTTAGTTTTACCTTTTTTTGTTGTATTCTTTTAACTTTATACATGAATAAAGGTTATACGAGTAAGAGTGACAAACCTTGTTGAGTTTTAACTAGAGACGTAATCCAAATCCCAAAAGCTCAAATATATATATATATATATATATATATATATGCCAACAAAATATAAAGACCCATGTATAATTTCACATATCTTTCATGAAGAGCCAAGTCTAAGCTGACTAAAATTTACCGGGCTTCACTACCTTGTGTTGTAAAGTTAAGATGAAGCATGAAAGAAAACACATTAAGACAAAAAGGTTACAACAAAGAAAGGGAGACAAGGCAGCACAAACTTTAATTCGATTTATTTGCAAGCTAAATGATATGACGGCTAACCATGGGCCTGGTCCATCTACCAATTGGTAGTACGGACCGTCTCTTAGGTCTACAAGTAGCACACATTTGAGTACGTTTGGTACGTCTTTATACAGTACTTAGTCATGTCAAAAAAAGAAAAAAGAAGCTTACGTTCCTAGAATTTTGAAGATAAGTTTGCGTTAATTTTCATATTTTTCTGGTCGTAAACAAACTCGAAAAACTTTGTTCCACCCTATATTTTCCCACATTGTAAGATTAAAAAATATTTTTGTAAGTAAATTTTTTTAAAAAATTAACATATGCTCACCTTCAAATTGTTTCAAATACAAAAAAAATTTACGGACAACAAAAATTAGAAGGGAAAAGATGTAGAGAAAAACGTGAAGAATTTTTTTAACATTGGTTCAATTGATCTTCAGTTTATTGTACATTTATCTAAAAAAGGTAGGAAGGGAACAATAATTATGGTCTTTCGGTTTTAAAAGATGGGGGTTCCTAGTTCAAAAAAACAAATCACCATAAAATTTAAATTCCATGCCATGTCTGCCAACTTTATATATCTTCATGCAAGATGGGGTTTATAATTTAAAAAAATCACTTTAAATTGCAAAATATTCTCATAATTGCCAATTTTCTATGTGATAAAGCTGGGCCACAAGATTGACTAGAAATTTTCATATCAACAAATACCAACTATTATTTTGGATAAAAAACAAATACCAACTCATTCTATCAACATTTCAAATTAATTAAGAATTTTTGGTGGACCATTCCCTGTTAATCTTTAATTTAATTTGGAACTTTGCAAGCATTAATACATGACTTGGCAATGAAACCATTTAAAATCATGCAGGAGATATTATAATCTATAAAACTATGTCACAGACCAAAATCATTACTCATTCATCATGTCTTATGTTACAAATGTTACGTCCTTTTCTGTCCTCCAAAAGAAAGCCAAATCCAATATATTTCCGTAACAGATCTTAGATCACATCCATCATTATTCACCAATAACCTCACTTCCCGTATCCTCAACTTAAATATCTATATGTATCCTCTTCTTTAATTGCCGGCAAAGCCACACACTTCGGAGTTTACTAGGCCATGTATGTGGAAGCTGTATACATGCAAAATAACTCTTTTTACATTCCAACTAAACCTTGTATGTACTATTTCTAACATAAGTATATGTACACTTTTTCTCCCCAATTGTCCGGGAATAATTAAGTAGAAGAGCATATAAACATGAACTAAAACTCATATCGTTTATATGAAGTACAGCTTCCATTTGGAGATGCATACTTTCTGCCACTGTGTTGTCGTAGCATTAGTTAGTAATTCATAATTGTAAAAAAATTCGGTTTCATAAACCTGATTGATTTCACTCGTCATATTTTATGTAGAGGTGTTATTATAATTGATTTTGTCTGGATACTCGAATCAAGAAATAAAATTATTAAAATTTTGTTATATATGTTATATGAATCATATATTTGTTGATCTCATGTTGTCTTACGAGAAAAATATATACTCCTTTTACTCCACTGGTTATCGGTCGCATTGATTATGACTCAGAGACCGAGTAATTAGAAGCTTGAATCTCAATTTGAGTCGACTCCGATCCATATCCATAATCAAATCAAGTCGAGTCCCAGCTGTCCCGAACTTTTGTGATATGATTGATTAGCATTTTCTCTGGAGAAACTCGATACCAATAGTTATATAATACAACAAAGACGAGAGATTGATTAAGTTGTGCTACCTACAAACAGCTCAGAAGATAGCATAAAGAGTGGGGTGATGGGACCACCATGTTCCCAATGTGATAGTTAGGCACTTTCACACCAAAAGCTATCACTGTGCAAGGAATATGACAAAGGGAGTTCATTTGAAGTAGGCATAAGGGGCTCACCAGATGGGAAGAACAAAGGCCAATCTCAAGATAAGGTGGGAAACACCACAAGGGAATGTTGCACCGAAATGCTCTCATCAAAACCGCAAGAGCCCAAGCAGCTGCTACACATGTTTGTCAACAAATGCAAGCTTACCTCAATTATTGAAACTCCATATTTTCTTCTGCAAGGCATTTTTATACATGCGCCAAGAGAAGAGAGACACCCAGAAAAGTTTTCAACAAGGCTTACCAAACTTTGTCAGAGACCATTGACAACAACCAGATAATATGATCTCTGGTTCTGGGTAACTACTTCTGAAAAGCTTGGTTTGATTTAGCTAGAAATTTTGCAGCCTGATTTGAACTTGGATCTTGAGTGAAACATGAGCTTGGTAGAATACTCATGAGTACTCTATCAGAACCATAAATAGGAAGAAACAGTTGGTTGATTTAGACTCGAGTTTTAATACTTTCGAAGATAAAGAGAAGGATCACATCCCATCTTTTTCTAAAGGGGAAAAGGCCTCTCTGATTGCTCAATCTTTGAAGTTGGCTTTGCAAATGGAGTTGAGATAGGATGGTCGTATATAGATGGTTGGTTTCTAGATAGGTGGGGCAAAAGGCCCCCAGAAGGAAAAAGGGATTAGATTATTATCCATTGAAGCTCGATGTCTGGAATTACAATTAATATTGATACATGGAAGGAGAGCATGCAGTGTAGAAGTCAGCATGGTATAATCTTCACGATTGCTTAAAATAATACGACACTTTCGATTTTCCTCGTGACAGAAGAGAAAGACGATCACTGAACACTCTGGAATACTAAATATTTAATATTTTGATTATTGATAGAAAATAATGCTTTTATAAATCAAAACCATGAATAAATAGTAAGCATTGATGACCATGAATTTATTAAAGTTAACATTATCATAATTTAAAATTTTAAAACTCAAACTTGACTTGGCATGTCATGTAATGGAGTTCATTTGAAGTTGACTCTAAGCCGATTCGGAATAATTTATATTAATTTTTTAATTATGTACATAAAAAATATGAAATTAATATATATTAATCTTTTGATATTTTAAGTTGATAAATATATGATTTATATTACCTAAAAATATTGATTTAAGTAGTCCAAAAAGAAAATAAGATGTTGTGATAATTTTTATAATATGATTTAGGGAGTCGATTACTAAATCAATAAGTATGGAGTGATCTATTGAATTTGACTCGATAAGGCATAGGATTGAGCCAATTTGAAAAGTTTTTGGAGTAAAAAAGAGCCTTTAAAATATGAATATTATTAGTTATCAATTTTATAGAGTATGTTGGGATCTAATTCGATATACAAATTGGATATGCATGGCTATATATTTATGTATGATCCAAATGTATAAGTGTATGACTCGAATCTAAATGCTAATGTATGTTTCATTTACCATATATATCTGATCTGCATTTGATCTGAAAAAATATGAATATGTCCATTTTAATAAGAAATGTTATAAGAAAATAATAAAAATTGTTTTTTATATTTAAAATATATAAAATGTTAAATATTCGGGTCGAATAATGATCAAATCATCCCCTATACATGATCTCAATATCCAAATATATTAGAGAAATTTATAAAAAAAATGCTTTTATTTATAATTAATGATTCAAAAAGGTCATTTTAATTATTCATGATTTGAGGGGATTGGGCGTAAATAGCATTGCCCCTTCAAAGGGACTCTCTAATTAATTTCATTTAAAAGTTGGCCCAGGCAAATATATTTGAGAGCAATATCGTAATCAATCAACCCATTTCCTTCAAATCGAGAATATAAAAAATAATCCCCCAAAAACCATAAATTATGAAGAAAAGTACTTTTTCATAAATTTCTCTAATATTTTATCTGAATTGACCAAATCATATTTAATCAGAAATAATTTAATTACGTTAGCGTGAATAGTAAATTTATAGAGGAATATATATATATATATATATATATATATATATATATAAATGAAAATTCATCTTATGGTCATCTTATTACCTATATTTTCACTTCATCTACTGTATTTGGTACTTTAAACCTTGCTTAAGGAAACTTTATTTTATAAGAAAATATAATTTGTCAACAATAATTACTTAAATATTATGTTTTATTCTGATTTTATTATCTTTATAAGCTAATTTTTGTAATATACAATTTTGTTAATTTTGCTGATTAAAAATGAGCCGTGAATCATGAACCGGTTTGAATCGATCGATTCAAAATATATAAGAAATCCAATTCAGTGAGGGTTGATAAGGTTTATAGATTCAACATCCAAGTCGAGGATAACAAATTATTGGATTGGACTCCGATGTTTGACCTATGGGTGATGTAGTCTAAGATTGGGGTGCAACTAGTCAAGGCAAAATTAAAATTTATATGTAGTATAAGCTCTGCCTAGGGTGACATCTTGCCTAATTTATATAATGTTTAAGCATACGCAGATTTTTGCTCTTTTAAATAATGAGATACATTATAATAATTTAAATTCTTAAATATAATTCTAATTGACTAGATAGACTCTAATTGAATGAAAAAATAAATTATAATAATTTATTTATTATTATTTTTTAATTTTATTGTGTTTTGATTGATTACTTTTTTTACCACAAACAAGTATATATTGAGTTTATCTTTTATTAAAGAGACTAGATTGGAGTTATGGTTAGTGGGACAATGTTGGGAAGGAGAAATTGAGATAAAAACATCAAACCTTGATTTTGAATTGAGCATCACACTCGTTTTTTTTAGGGGGGCAATAGTACAATTTAGCCTATTTGGAGGGGTATTCATCACTCTAAGATGTATTAGATTTGTAGTTTTGGATAAAATGAATAGATGAACCGACAAATTTAATTTTCTTAATCAAGTTCGAAGGTGTATTGTCAGATAAAACAAAACAAAATTCACTAAAAAGGAGATAATTGATGACCATGCTAGATTTTATACATATATATATATATATACACACACACACACATACACACATACACATATATAATTATTTTATATGCTATTATTAAAGATTGATCTAAATTAAATTGATCTAATAAGGTTTAAAGTTATTTGGGTATGAGTATTTAATATGAGTATATAGGAACATATACGTAGATACCTATTTTGTATGTTTTAATTTATGATAGATTAAATTAGAAATATAAAAAATTAAAAAATTCTATATAGTTATGGTCCCTAAATTGTAAGTACTATTATTTTCTGGCAATATCTCATCGGTCTTGAAATACAGAGACTACTCTGTGAAGCATCAAATTGTACAATTTGGATGATCTACTCCTTCAGATTGAAGAACCAAATTATTGTGATGGATTCAAGTATGCTTTCGCTATTATATTTTATTTTATTTTATAGGTAATCTAATTTGAAGAAGTTTTCATTTTGATGATATTTTTCATCTTTTGTTTGCATAAAATTGTAACATATGTTTGGCCTTTTGCACAAACTCAGAATAAAAATGGGGGTTGTTGTCTTGCTCATTGAGGGCATATGTAATGCAAATAATAGAGTTCAAAGTAACACCAAGGCTCACTTGTCACTAAAACATATCACAATTAAATTAACTACTATTAAGTAAGAAATTTGCATAAAGGAATGACACAAGTTTAACTTTTCATTGATAAATATTTTGAGGTATAAAAATTTAGAAAGAAACCTTCAATTACAAAGATCACTCCATTACAGTATGGGGGTTTCAAACATCAAAACTGCCACTTGACAATAGTTACTATTTGATAAATATAATTACTTAAAAGAACATTTATTACATGTGATACATGTTGTGTGTACCAAATCAGTATAAATACTTTCTTCAATAAAATATATTTGACCAATATTTAAGTAAATACGAAAAAGTTATTTAATCAACTCAGGCTAATCAAGTCAAAGTTAATTAACTAACCAAGTTAGTGATCTTGAATCAGTAATTCAACTTAACAATCAACTGGGCCAAATGAATAAGCCAGCTGAACCGAGTCAGGTGAGCACATAGACTCAACTAGGCTAGCAAGTGGGCTGAAATGAATTGGGCGAGTGGTTGGACTCAAACAGACTAAGCTAGCAAGGGGATTAAATTGAGCTGGGTGAGCACATAGATTCAACCAGACTAGGCTAGCAACGATAATGAACCAAGTTGGGCGAGCCCATGGGCTCAGCCAGGCTAGGCTAACAAAGGGGCTAAACCGAATCATGCGAGAACTTGGGCTTAACCAGATTAGGCTAGCTAGGGGGTTGGACTGAACTGGATGAGTACATACACTCAATTAGGTTGGGCTAAAAAGGGCTGGACTAAGCCAGGGGAATACATGGGCTCAACCAGAGTAGGCTATCAAGGGGGCTGGATGAAGTAGGGCGAACACATGAACTCAACCAAACTAGAACCAGACTAGGCTAATAAGGGGACTAGATTGAGCTGAGCGAGCACATAGACTCAACTATAGTAGGCTAGCCTTTTAGCTTAACTAGCCTAAAAATTACCTCGATGAATTAGTAAATAGACTTTATTTGAATTTTCTCTCAAAGTCTACTAATTTTTAACTTAACCACTTGGAGTGCCTCCAGAGTGAAAAATGAGAATGAGAAGTTATATTTATAGAAGACAGGGGGTGTGACTAATTACTAGAAATATCCAAAAATATTCTTTTATGTTTGAAATTTCTATGTACAAATTAGACTTTTGAGAAGATTTTCTATTATCTTTGAAATATTTTTTTGATTTTATCTAAAATTTATTAAAAAATCTGAAATAAATCAGGTTAGTTGTATTAAATGGAAAATCTGTAAATAATTGAAAGTTGGTTGTGTCCAATGACAAATTTATAAATAATTGAACTTATCCAAAATTACTTAAACGTCCAACCATGTTTTCAACTTTTACTAATCAAGATTTTAGTCTTCCAAGTTTAACTAATATGGGTTGTTTCTTTAAACCTCCATAATATTCAAAATAACTACATGAGTCGTTTCTTTATAAATCACCGATTAAAGATTTATTTGATTTAATTATTTTTATTTTGCCAATACACCATTTTTAAGTTGAACCGTGATTGTACATCTTTATGACCCGGTTGAAATTTTAATAAACAAATCTGTCAGAAGCGTTAAATTTGCCCCCAAAAGCGTTCTGGTCTGTTGGTTATAATCCCTCATCAAAAGCCAACTGAAGGGTCGCTTTGGGGCATAATAATTTCTAAATTGATTGTTGTTCCTTTCAAAATACTCTCCGCTTAAAGCCAACTATAAGGTAGTAAATATATTATGATAAAAATATCGTTGAAATCATGAAATTCATAAACAAAATTGCTTTTAAATTGTGAATAAAGCCTATACTATACTTTAATTATAATTTCTTTTATAAGACTAAAGACTAGTACACTTAGATGAAACCATTGTAAATGTTTAAAGGATTTATATTTTAATTGAGAGGTAATTTGTTGGGAGATCTCCTAAATTAGACACATATCCAATACTTAATATATTAGTGTAAGTACGGGTCGAGTTATTACATTTAATCAAGTTAATGAAGTTATTTACTTAGAAAATAATTTAGATAATTATGCATAAGCATGTAGCTGGGTTGAGAAGGAGCAATTCAGCTTATGAATCAAATGTTTATTATAACCTGGTAGGGTATACTAAGCCCACAACACTAGAAACCATTTCATCTTCCTAACCTACCCTAGCTAACCTAGCCCAGATAGCTAACCACCAATTAGCCTAAGGCATAAGCCCACAAAGCCCATTTTCTTCCCATTTCAGAAGTAGGTATAAGAGTAGGAAATCCTCCTTTCTACTTGTGCATTGTTGATACCTATTCAGTAATCAACGATGGAAAGATTGGGCCACATCAGGACCGAATTCTGATTACGCCAACGTGGACAAGGTAATAACAGATATTTCTAGTTGATAATGAAATAAAAGAGCTAGATCGGCAGAGAGAAATTTAAATAGGCACTATTGATGACAAGATTGAAAATCCAAATAGGGAGGCTAAAAGCTTGAAAATGAATTTGGAGAGAGCTTTAAACAAGAGTTTAGTTTTTTTACCCAATTAAGAGTTTTGTTAAAGCTTTAAGATCAACAACTTCTCAATTGGTACAAGGGAAAAAATGTTTTCCATGTTGTTAACTATTGACATTAATATTAAACACTTTTTAAACATTTATATTTATATTTATATTTTATTTTGAACAATTTCCTCATTTTAAAAAAATCAACTTTAGTAGTCGAAAGAGGTTGCTTTGTAAAAATAAACGGAAGTATAAAAGGTTCATAGTCCTCACTAAATAGTTATGAAAAAATTATAAAATATACAGGGAAATCTTTTCAGGCTTATTTTCTAGGGAAGAGTCTATATGGGTTTTATCATTGTATCAAACCAGAGAAAAAAATCTGTTGGTTGTTTGCCTTTTAAATTGTTAATTGCTTGTCAATGTTTACTTAATTAAGTGCCTATATAAGTGACCTAGATTATCAAGTTAAACTATTTATTTTAATTTTGTTTAGCCATGTTGATGAGATGATTTATGCCTAATAATTTATATTTGGGCTGGTTATTATAATTATTTTCACCAAGATCAAAACCTTTAGGTAAAGGAAAAAAATATTCGGAGGGAAGAGAACAATTATCAGTGATGTTAATGATGATGTATATGCACAAGAGAGACGATATATCAAGAAATATGATAGCAATATTCACTTTTTCCATATGTGCAATTGGTAATTGAGTTTGCTTTAAAAAAAGGTAATTGAGATCAAAAGAGTGAACGGTGAGGAAAAGATCACAAGTATTGAAGAACCCACAAATTGTACTTTTAAGCTTTAGTATAAATTATTTATAGAATGAAGAACCCACAAATTGTACCAAGAATGTCAAATCCCCCTCATTTTTGTACAATGAGTATCTTGAGTTTAGTCGCAGGCTCTTCACTCAGCTTGATAGAAACTTTTGATCAAAGAGATTAAATCCTTTTAATTGATGTGGAGCCCTGCATTTCATGCACTGTTGCACGAATCGGCCGATTCCGTGCGGAATCGGCCGATTTAAATCGGAATCGGCCTCGGATCCGGCCGAGTTCGGGCCGATTCCGACCGATTTAACTCGGAATCGGAATCGGCCGATTTAAATCGGAATCGGTTTTTTAATGAAATTACTAAAATACCCTAGGTATGATTTTTATTAAATTATTTAAGCATGGGTAAAATGGTAATTTGAATTTTAAAAACCTAAAATCAAACCCGCTCCCCCGCGCCGCCGCCGCTCGTCCGCCCGCCGCCGCCCCGTTTCCGCCCTCCGCCGTGCTCCCCGACTCCGGGCTCGCCGCCGACCGGGCTACCGACCTCGCCGCCGACCTCGCAACGTCGCCGCCGAAGTGTGGCCGGACCGAATCGGGCTGTGACGCACGAATCGCCGCGACTCGCCGCCGACTCGCCGCCGCTCCGGGCCGCCTCGCCGCCGGCTGCTGGCCGCTGACTGTTCGTCCGACCGGGCTGCCGACATCCTCCGACATCGCCGCCTCGAGACTCGCCGCCGACCGGGCCGGCCGGCGGCGGGGGTAAAGAGTGGCATTCTCGTAATTAAAAGTTGACTCGAGTCTAACTCGAGTCAAAAATAATAATTAATTCTAAATAATTTAAAAAAATCTTAAAAAATATTTAAAAATATCAGAAACTATAATATACAGAATAATATCAAAATAACATCAATACCCAATTTTAATATATTTATATTATAAATTGTCAAATTATTATATATGACCGATTAAATTAATTTGGACCGATTCAACTGAACCGATTCTTGGCCGATTCAGACCGATTCCGATTCCGATTCCGACTCCCTGGAAAACCGATTCCGATTCCGATTCCGATTCCGATTCATGCAACCATGATTTCATGATCTTACAACCAAAGTCGTCACAAATTCCGCCAAAATAAACCAGAGAATAGTTTATATATATATATATATATATATATATATATATATATATAGGAAATAAGTTTTCTATGCTCAAGTTTGATCTTGGCCGCTGGATTAGAATCCAACGGCCAAGATCAAAAAAAGGGTGGCCGCCGACGCCGCCGTAGCAGCGATGGCGGAGGGCAGGAAGAGTGCCTCGCCACGGCGATGGCCGGGCGCGGGGGGCTGCGCGGTGGGGTGCGGGCGGACGGGGCGTGGTGGCAGGCGGGGGACGGCAACAGGGTGGGGGTGGTGTCGCCTGTCGGCGGGGCGGCTAGATCCGCCGCCCCGTCGCCGCCAGTGGTGGGGGGAGGGGGTCGCCGCGAGGTTGTGTCGCGTCTGCCGGGGGTGGCGACGGGCGGGGCAGGGGGTGGCGTCGTGTCTGCCGGGGTGGCGGCGACATGTTGGCCGGCGGCGGCGGCGCTTTTTCATCTAGCCGTTGGATTGAATCCAACGGCTGGATGGCTAAAGCACAGGTAGCTTGCCTGTGCTCGAGCATAGTAAACCCGCCCTCATATATATATATATATACACACACACGTACACGTATATGACTCCAAAATTCACCCGATCAACTTTACTCTACATCTGCGCGAGTCAAATTATGTTTGGCCGACTCTTACTAATAAATTTTATGATTATCACTTTTGTTTCATCTTTGCTAAATTAATAGTTTAAAATATCACTTTTAAGCGTTATGAAGAATAACATATTCTAATTTTTATATAGCTAATTTTCATTTGATAGTTTGAAAAAAATATATAGACGTTAGCTCAAAATTACTCTCAGCTCCACTGCAGTCGAGTCTGATTTGAATTTTAAGTTTTTAAATTATATATTTGCCCCGTGAAATCCGGGACAAGGAGGACGGACAAAGAGTGGTTCAAACAAATTTCCCCGGGTCTCGTGAAAGATCAAAATTAGTAGGCACTTAAACTTTGTGAGAATGTCATAAGCTATTGTTTCCACCATCCAAAATTTATGAGGGTTTTGTACATATTTATTGTATATGATCGGACGAGGCGAGGAACATCTACACACCAACTTGAGACTCTCAATCTCAAGCCAAAATCTCCTTTGGCATTGAGAGGTTGTCGGTGGTATATCCTCCATATTGTACAACATTACGTTGGGCATGCTCAACAAAAAAGTGCCCGTTTCTACCGCAAAGTGGTCCTGTGATGTGTGAATTTTTTTATTCACAATGCAAGAAGATGATGTGCAGTTTCTTGATTAATATTTGGTTTAATTAATTATCATTTGAGCCTTGGAGTGTAAAGTTAGCGCTGGGCCGCTGGCACAACCCATAAGTCCGACCTAGTTCCGGCCGGGTCAGGCTGCATCGGTTAAGTCCTTTGATGGCTGCCCCAAGTTCAAACACAAATTTAACGATATTAATATTTTTTCTTTTAACAAACATGATTTATATTTTTAAATTATAAAAGATCTCGATGGTTAATTATTAAGTTATCAACAAACATAGGTACAAATATGAATTAGACAATTTAAAACAAAATAAACATTTTGTCGGGCTTTGACCTTCTGATTAATTTGAGCCAAATACACTTGTATTTGGGCTCGCTTTACCAATGTTAAGTTGAGAATGTTTAAACTCTAAATTAGTAAGCATGCAATTCAAGTTAAACTGAGCCAAACATGGTCCACACCCAAGTTATGTTTGATTAAACCTAAAATTTTCTGAATACAAGAACTATTGACATTGGATTAATTCTAAGGGTTAGGGATGGGTTTAGGTCGAATACAGATCAGATATAGTTATATCCGTATCCAATCCAAATCTAACATGAATCCGAAGATTACATCCATTTCGTTTTCCATATTTGTATCCGATCTGAATCTACAAAACCTGTGGTTGATCTAAATCCTATTTGATTGATTAAAATAATATAAATAATATAAATTTAATATAAAATAAAAATAATAAAAATATTATTTGAAATATTTTTAAAATAATTTTATTAAATAACCCCTATTCGGATCATTTACGGATCCAATCACCTCTAATCTATATTTGGTCCAAATATTTTCAGACATATTATATATTTTAAAAGTCTAAGCTCAAATATAATGTGAAATTATTTTGAATTAAATGTAAATGAATTGGCTTCAGATTCGAGAATATGATACTCAAACTCATCCCTACTCATGGTCATAGATACAATTTCCTGATAAAAAAATAAAGAACCTCTAAATTTCAGATTGTCTGAGTGACTGTATGTAATAAAGACGTAGACTAATTAGAATATAGAATATATACGTGGCAATTTATACTCTTACTAACATAAAAAAAGATAATGCGGAAAAAAACATAAAAAAATTTAGTAACATCAAATTGACAATTAGATACCTCAACAATGAAGGATAAGATGCTTCCCATTCATTGATTTGATAATCCTAGTCATTTTGTGGAAGTATTTAAAATTAAAATTAAAATTTTATTCATATAATAAAAATAACTAACTGAAATATTTAATATTATTAAAAAAAATTATAGAAATGATCATTAGCCAATAATGTATTGGTTGACAACCAGTTGGTAAACTAGAAGCTGTTGTTCAAAGAAGCAGATGAACTATCACATCCTCTCACTATACATTCTCAATCTTCTAATTTAATCACCAATACATATTCCTTCCGCTTGGGCCTAAAGCTAAATCACTAACTCATGTGGTCACGTGCATATAGTAGAAGCTAGAACGTGCCCATTTCAACTGCAATTTCCCGGGGATACATAGACATCTAAACAAATACATGACCCATTCCTTCAAGCAAATGGAACCACCAATCCTTTCCAATGCATATGTACAAAACAAAAATCCAAGCTAAAGTTTGTTCCTTACTTTTCAATAGGAAGGGCTCAAGGTAAGCTCCCACAATTTATACAAAACATACAAGGCAATGAAGTATGGGTTCAAAAACATTCTACATTACATGACACACCTCACCCATCAAGAGAAACCCAAAAAAAATGCAAAAACAAACCTCCAAACATTTATTTTCTGCTCAATTTCAGCACATCCATACCACATAATAAAGAAAAACGAGTAATTGAGATTTGAGATTAGCCCTCCTCCATAACAACAAGAACAAAAACGAAGATAAAAGATAAAAGAAAAAGAACGAAACAAAACAAACCAATTGTAATAAGAACGAATATGATTAGATGACCATTAGAGTTCAAGAATTATAGAGTTTATTAGACCTTGTAGATGATGAGGAAGCAAGGCAAGAGCGCTCTGGAATCAAACACAACTAGCGACTCCCTCTCCCCACTCACCGAGTCGAACGCGCTCACGGCCGCCCCTTGAAGGAACGATTCCACCCCGCCGCACACCCGACCTGCGATGACTCGGCACACCAGCATCGCCCGCCGCCCCTTGCCGCCGCCGGCGCACTCGTGGGCGGCGCCGCTACCGGCGAAGGTCCGGATCGCCTCCTCCTTCCCGGCGAATGTGCACAGGTGGCCGCCGGCCACCGCCCCGGTGGCGGTGGCGCCGACGCAGTGGAAGCGCATGAGCTCGTTGCCGTCGGCGAGGCAGCGGGCGTCGGCGTCGGCGGCGCGGGAGCGGACGGCGTCGCGGTACTCCTCGAAGCGGGCTGCGGTGGCGGCCGGGTTCTGGACCTTGAACATCATGTCGATCCTTGGCGGTGGCGCGGCGGCAGACCAGCTGGTGTGGAAGATGATCTCGACGACGTTGCGGGAGGAGTGGCCGGCGGGGAGCTCGGTCATGGTGGGGAAGAAGGGGGAGGGGGAGGGGGCGGCGGGGAGCTCGCGGCAGAGCCGGCCGAGCTGGTGCTGCGCCGGGGTGGCGGGGCCCGGTGGTGCGGTCGCTTCTTGTGGCGGTGGTGGTGGACTAGGGCGACGTCGGAGATAGAGCGAGAGGTCTTGCGACAACCGGAGGTGGGGAGGAAGGGGATGGGCTTCGGGTGGTAGACGTCGTCCGGAGCTCTCGACTTGCACTGTAGGGACCTCACCCAGCCGGAAGCCATGGCCGGCCGCCGGAGCTGCTTCTTCTTCTTCTTACTTTGTTCCCTTTCTCCTCTTCTTCTCGTCTTTCTTCTTCTTCTCTGGTGTTTTACATTTGTTGTTTCCGAGTTAGGATTGCTCACATTTTTATGCATTTTTTTTGTTAGGTATATATATATATATATATACACGAGCATATTTACATGTATGAAGAATTGATGAAAGAAATATTATTATATTATGGAGAAGATGGTAGGAACTACCATGTAGGGAGGGGCCCTTGTTGGGCGGGTCCGTGTTGATCTGTTTTTTTACGAAAAGAAGAATAATTTTATTAAAATAGGTGTAAATAATTAACAAATGAATTATATTCTTCAATAGAAAATGATAAAGGTTGATGTAAAAAATTTTGATCATTAGAATTACCATAAATTATAGATATGAAAAAAAGCCATATAAACATGCAGGAAAAACGTTCATCTATGAACCTATACAAACAAGTAGAAAAAATGTTATGAACAAGGAAAAAGGGCGGATTTATGGTATAAGAGTGATCAAATAAAATTCAAAGATTAAGGAACGTGACAAGAGAAAACCTTAAATAATTATATGGCTTTCAGAGTATAGGACCTTCTAACTAAAGGACACATTGATCTTTGTAAACTAAAAAATAATATTCGTTCTTTTTGTTCACAAATTGTTTGAAATATCTTAGATCTTTATTCTTGTTAATTAAGTTAGTTATTTTACAACCATGACAGTTTTCTATCAATTCTTTGTTAGGCTGTATTTTTTTCATTCTTAATTTGAAACTTTTGTTATTCGTTCTTAAAGTTTTTTTGTGTGAAAGATTGTTAAATTTTTAAAAGAAATTCGCTTGTTTAGAGGACATAATTGTATTCTGGCAATTGGGAAAAAGTCTTGATAGTGGCATGGCAGTGAGTGATATGAGCATCACAGATCAAACCCAAACAATAGAAGGTTAAAAAAAATGCCTTGAGTGGTACGAAGACAATGGTTAAAAGGACAAGTCTTGGTCATGAAAAGCATACATCAGGGTGGGTACATGACAGCCGTAGAGACATTTAGATAACACTTGCTAAATGTTGACATGAGAATTCAGATGCATATATGGATCCCTACAAATGAAATTTTTGTTTTGCTTGGCATTTTTTTAGGTTGATTTGAGTTGAGTCCATACTAAATATGATCAGAGGTATGGGTGGTTGGCATCTTCGTCTGCTTCCCATGAAAAACCCGTACCAGCGGTGTCACTGATCTGAATATTGCCTAAAAAAACAAAAATAATTTTTTTGTCAAATGGTCATTCGAGGAAGGAAAGATCGATATTAAATTCTAAGATATCATATATTTCCTACTGCAAAAATGCTTTGTCTCTATAGATGGGCATAAATATATATATATATATATATATATATATATAATATGGAGTTGGAAATTTAGAAAGAATGTATTAGGAAGAGAATGGAAGTTGTCAAAGGCCATGAATAATTAAATTGGCACTGAATTTTAAAACTCCCAAAGGGGAATTTGTAGTCTTCCGTTTAGTTTCTAGCTAGGGTTGTTGTCTTCTTCTTCTTCTGTAAAAAGTGGTCCTTTGCATTCAAGCAGACAAAAACCTTGAGAAAGCCAACACAGTACAAGAAAACCAACTTGTGGGCAGTGATGTAGCACATTCATATTGCTGAAGCCAAAACCAGCAACAAAACCCACGTAGACAACTCTAAAAGGAAGAGCAAGCATCAAAGAAAGGGAAAGTTTTATGGACGTGGGAAACCCCGCCAAAAGAGCTAGAATTTGAACTGTCACAATACATTTGTAGTGCAAAAATGCCTGTGAAAGAGAGAAAGAGGTGTTGGGGAAAAGAGGCTGTTGAGAGGATCCATCGTCAGCCTTTTGTTCTCACGCTTGAAGATTCTTTTCAAGTTGGGAACCGAGTCTTTGAACACGGTCTGTTCCCTCTCTTCCCATCTCTCTCATTTTTTTATATGTTTGCACTTAATGCTGGGTCTGCCCAGTAAATTATATATGTGTTACTGTCCCACGCAGTGACGTTAGTTTCATTATTTCCAAAAGCTAGCTAGTATCAATTTTTATAAGACTTTTCTGTTATATCCACTAGAATTGAGAATAATTAATCTGATATTCTTTAACCAGTTATGTGAACTCTTGGATTGAAAGAATGATTAGACGATGAAAGTAATTTTGTCTAAGTCGAAAAAATTAAATGTTCCTGGATTTACATGACTAAGTAAATTAATTGTTACTAATATTTTCATTTCAATTGTTCCTGATACAAAGACATAAAAACACTTATTCGTGTTGAAAATTTCACGGTCTTTTTTCACTGGGATGCCAATGCCTATCACTCTTCAATGCGATAATTGAATTTTATAGCCAAATATTATGGCTTAATCTTACGATTATTAAGAATTTTGTCTCGAGTATTTCAAGTTGGCTAGAACAGAATTTTTCTTGAACCCCGAAGGCAAGAATGGGGAACCAGTAAATTGGTCCAAACCAACTACTAGTTGTTGGTAGTATAGTAGTCATTTTTATAAATAGGGACAAGCTATGGAAGGCTGTATTGAGTTCACATCCAGAAATCGTGTAATTGATGCCTAATTATTAATTCGGCCCAACTGAAAATAATGTAAAAGATAATCATAAAAAAATAGGGTTGAGAGAAAATTTGATGTTGGAAATTACGACCGCATATTCACTTTTCGTGAGCTTTATTCAAATAGCTCTAATTGCAGATAAAAGGGTATGTTACTGGTAGTTGTGTCCCAATCAAGGTACGAGTTTTTCTTTCTAAGATGTTCAATTTTTGAGAAATAATCTCTCCTCTCATTTTCAATGAGGATTTTCATTTGTCACTATTGGAAATGAAATGAAAAGGTGAGAAATATACAACAGTTCTTAACAGTCATTATGAGAAAAAACTCTTAAGTAAAATAATCAGGATCGATTTATAAAAGCCTTCTGCATGACATTCTGCATGTCAGGCCATAAAGTGATGTGGTGCTCCAAGTGATCTACTCAGATTAATCATAAAATTTTTTCAATGAAGCAAGTAAAAGATGGTAAAAAATGAGTATATATTTATATTTTGAAGACTCTAAATTACTAAATATATAAGTTTTATTATTTTAAAATATGATTTAGTTAAAACAAAAGAAAAGCATTTATACTTGATATTTTTTATTACCAGACTTGGAATACCACTTAAGCATGTTTGTAATGTAAATCAAACATAAATATATTTATAATAAACAAACATATTTTCTGTCACGACAGATTTTCCAATTGGTCTTTGAGATTTTTTGATGTGTTGCATTTTCAAGGTGATGGCAGATATAGATAGAAAAAGATGCTCAGATTAAATACCCTTAAGAAAAATATTATATTTAATTGCTCCCATCAAGAAGTTACAGGAATAACCGCCTTATGGTGGTTATCCTTAATTATATCACTAATTAATATATTTGGATTAATATATATATATATATATATATATATATATATATGTATGTATGTATGTATGATGAGGATCACATGAAGTTAAAATAAAATTCCAACATTCTCCCACTTAGACTAAACGTAACATAATATTATTTAAAATATTAATACTTCAAAAGAAGAGTATTTATACATGAATCATAGCGGTAAATCCTCTTTAATCAAATATTACCTTCCATGTATTACAAAGTAAAATACTCTTAAGAAATCATATTGTGGTTTAAACATTATTCATAAGCCTATAATGTTCATTCAAGTCCAAACACATATATATTATATATATGTACAACAATTTTATCATTCTCTAATATAATGTGTATACTCATAGTGAGAAATCAAACACAGAGTAGAATTTCAACAAATAACATGCCATATACTTGACATCACATATCAAGCTTGAAATTCAACAAATCTCATATGAGCTACATGATCCTTGAACATCTTTGGTGGCATGCCTTTCATCAAAGGATCTATAGTCATCAATTTAGTGCTATTGTATTCGATGAGCACTTTATTTGCTTTAATGTGCCCTCTAACTGCTAAATACTTAATATCGATGTGTTTACTTGGAATTCCACTTTTATTATTTTTATCAAAGAACCTAGCTGTTGAATTATCACAAGACATCTTCAATGGCCTTGAAATAGGCTCAACAACTCGAAGGTGAGACATGAAACTCTTTAACCAAATAGCTTGTGATGTAGCCTCACAACACGCAATGAATTCGACTTCCATAGTAAAAGTGGCAACTAAAGTCTATTTTACACTTTGCCACGAAACAGCTTCATTAGCAAGCATGAAGATGTATGCAGATGTTGATTTATGAGAATCAATGTAACTAGCGTAATCCAAATCTAAGTATCAAATGACCTCTAAATTAGAAGATCTCTTATATGCAAGTGTGTAATCTTCGGTTCCTTGAAGGTACTTTATAACTTTCTTTACAGCTCTCCAATGTTTAAGGTCAGGATTACTTTGATATCTCGTCAATATTCCAACAATAAATGCAATGTCTAGTCTTCTACTGACTTGCGCATAAATAAGGCTTCCAACAGCTGAAACATATGAAATATTTTTAATTTGTTCCCTCTCAAGATCATTCTTCGGACATGATCCAAATTAAAATTATCTTTTTTCACTATAGGAGCTATTGAAGATGTACAATTACTCATTTGAAATCTTTCGAGAACCATACTGATATAAGCCTTCCGAGATAAACCCAAGACACCTTGAGATCTATCTCTATGAATTTTAATGCCAATGACATATGACATTTCACTCATATCCTTGATATCAAAATATTTAGAGAGAAGTTTTTTACTTCATGTAACAATCACATATCATTCATTAGTTGCAATCAATATATCATTGACATATAAGACAAAAAAAATAATTTTATTCCCACTAACCTTGTGGTATATACATTGATCCTTAATGTTCTCAACAAAACCCAATGAATAGATTACATTATGAAATTTAACAAACTACTAACGGGAGGCCTATGTGAGTCCATATATTGATTTCTTAAGCTTCTAACCAAAATGCTCACCATTAATTGAAGAAAACCCATATAAGCCTCTTCCTCTAGATCTCTTTTGAGGAAAACCGTTTTCACATCCATCTGATATAATTCAAAATTAAAATACGTTACTAATGCCATGATGATACAGAATGAGTTTTTATTTGAAACAGGAGAAATATCTTTTAATAATCAATTCCTTCCTTTTGTGTGAATCTTTTACCCAAGAGTCTTGCCTTGCATCGTTCAAATTTTGCATAATGAATCTTTTTTGGTTTTAAAGACAAATTTACAACCAATAGCTTTCACTTCATTAGGCAACTTGACAAGTTCCCAGACTTGGTTTGCAACCATTGAATTCATCTTATCTTTTATGACTTCATACAATGATTTTGAATTATTACTATCCATCGCTTGTGAAAACGTATCAAGGCTATTTTCTTTTACAATATTATAATCAGTTTCTCGTAGTAAATAACAAAATCACTAAATATTGATGGTTTTCTCACTCTAGTTGAATTCTTTAATGGTTCATCAATGTTCTCTTTTGGAGGTGATTGATCAACCGGTTGCTCAAGAACTTCAAGTTGATTTTCCTCATGAGCAAATTGCTATAGCATTTCCAGCCTTATGTGACTGTTTATTAATTACTTGTTCAACATTCACTCAATTAGGATGCATGTCAGTAACAATAATTAGTCTATTTCCCAATGTTGGAGTATTTTTAGTATGATCATCATTAAAAAGTTGTTGATCACTCTCACTAATCACATCATTATCAAGAAATTATGCATTTCTTTATTCCACAAATCTAGTGATATTCGATGGACGATAAAACCTATAACCTTTGGACTTTTTAAAATAACTAATGAAATACCTCCTAATAGTCCTTAGGTCCAACTTCCTCTCTTGAGGGTTATAAATCCTAACTTCAACGGGATAGCCCTAAACACGTATATATTTCAAACTTTGTTTCCAACTTAATAACTAAAATGATGTTTTACACACAGCCTTAGTAGGAACCCGATTTAATATATATGCTAAGGGCTTCACTCCATAATAAATAAGGAAGTTTGGAGTTGCTAACATACTCCTCACCATGTCCAACAGATCCTATTTCTTTATTCTGGTACACCATTTTGATCTAGTGAGCCAGACATAGTATACTGTACAATAATACCCTGCTCTTGAAGAAATTTTGTAAATATACCATGTGCTTGTCCACCATTCGTATACCTACCATAAAATTCTCCATCTCGATCAAATCTCACGATTTTAATTTATTTACCACATTGTTTCTCTACTTCCGCTTTAAAAAATTTAAAAGCATCCAATGCTTCGTGTATATTATCAAGTACGTAAAGATACATGAATCGTAAATAGTCATCGATAAATGATATGAAGAATTTTTGACCGTATGAATCCATATTAGGACAACATATATTTGTATGTATGATTTCTAATATTACAGAACTTCTCCTAGCACCCTTTTTAGATATATTGGTCTGCTTTCTCTTAATGCAGTTCATACAAGTATCAAAATCTATAAAATTAAGAGTTTTAAGAACTCTATCATTTACAAGTCTTTTGATTCTTTCGATTGAGATATGTCCCCATCTTCGGTGCCATAGTATAGAGGATTTTTCATTCATAACACAATGCTTTATACCAGTAGTACCATGTATAGCCATTAGGTTATAAGGGACATCATCTTGCAAGTGGATTTGAAATAAACTTTGATTCAGAGAGCCGTTTCCCATAATAGCATAGTTATGTAACATACTAAAAGTATTTTGAGAAAAGTTAAATGAAAACCCAAAGGTACAAGTCTTGAAATAAAAATTAAGTTTCTAGAAAAGCTAGAAATATAAAAGGCTGTTTCTAGATTAAGCACAAAGGCAAAACTTAGAACAAGCCTACATGTCCCAATAGCTTCTACATGTGAATGTATCCGGTTGCCAGAATAGATGCTTTATTCACTTTTCATTAATTTCCTTCAGTTTAAGAAACCCTGCATGGTATTCGAAATATGGATTGTAGATCCAGAATCAATCTACCAAGTGTTATGACAAACATCAACCATATTAGATTTATAACAAACAAATAAGATGTGACTACATTTCTTCTCAAGTCATACATTGCATTTAGGATAATTCTTCTTTATATGTCCCTTCTTTTTATAGAAGAAAGAGTTAGATTCCCTCTTATCATTAAAATGGATAGGTCTTTTATTTTTTCCTTTATATGCCCGACTTACTTTCTTGCTTTTTCCATGAATCACCATATGCACACTTTCACTCTATATGTTGAATCAATCTCCCTTCCTCTTGAACACACATAGTCAAAAGTTCATTTGTCGACCATTTTTCTTCTGTGTTGTAATTATTTTGAAAGGACTGTACTCATTAGGGAGAGAATTAAGGATGAAATGTACCAGAAAAGGCTTAGAAATCTCAATCTCTAGAGACTTATGCTGAAAAGCAATACCTCTTATTTCCATAATATGCTTACACACACCATGAATATTGGTGAGCTTCATTGATAACAATTTTGCCATCAAGGTACTAGCATATAATTTGTTTGAAATCTCAAACTATTAATTAATAGCCTTCATATAATCTTTGACAGACATACTTTAAGGAATTAACCCACTAATACTAGTTGCAATGCGAAACTTAATGAACATCAAGCTTAAGAGATTGCTTCGCTCCCAATATTCGTACAATAAATTCTTACTTTAAGTGCTAAATTCAGCGGGAATATGAGGTTCATCCTTACGAAGAACATAGTTAAAGTCCGTGTACCCCAAATGAAGGACTTTCTCCCTTTATTCCTTATAATTATGATCATCACTTAAAAAGTGAACCTTAGATTTATCATAAGAAATTATCAAAGATGAAACAGGTACAAGAAAAATATAATCATGCTTACTATTACAAATATTGAGGCATATTATATACCATCACTATAGTTGTATGCTTACTAATGCAAACATACTAAAATGAATCAATGTCATTAAAATCTACTTATAGGCTCGAGACTTTAACATAAAATAAATTCATGTACTATTTCAACGATTAAACTAGAAAAAATATTAAATATCTCTCAATGTCTCTACGCTATTTAAGAAACATAAATAATTTCTATTTCACCTAATTAAATAAAATAATCATAATGACCTCCGTATAAGGCAAAGCTATCATAATCATAATGTTTAATTAGAATTTGATGTATTAAAATCCATATGTGATTTATATTTCACTTTATGGATATTTTATCTTAATTAAAGATATTGTGGCTACTCTTTAATTAATTTAAAATACACTGATCACTTAACATCAACACAATATATTTAAACTATCATGTCATGTTTAAAAATTTTACGTGCATATGCATAACAAATATAAAGATACAAATAACCCAAAATTTGTATATGACACTCAATCACATGCACAATAATAAATGAACATCTCACAATTAGGTTTGGACACTCCTTGCACATCATATGGACAACTTTGACATCATTGGAACACCCAAAATAATTTATGGACTTGCTAACTTTATTGTCCAAACATAATTAAGTGAGTATATAAATAACTACATTGAACCAAAATAGCTCGGTCAATATTCATGTCCATGACCAACTATGTATTGTTCATAAAAATTGATCGGATTGTTTATGGACAGAGCATAGTGTATATGGACAGACATATAAATAATTGTCAAACTGTCTATTATAGTTCATTTGTTAGATTGTTTATTAATTCACTAAATCGGTTACATAAAAATTATCTACAATTACCTATTAATTAAGTGAAAATATGGGTTTTAAAATATAACTTAAAATTTGCTCTTAAATAAGTGACTATTATATATTTTTAGACCCATGAAATAAGAATAAAACCTAAGATGACTAAATGATTCAACCCATTTAATGTCATTATTTTAAATTATTAAAATTTATTCAATCCTTTATTAGAAATTTTTAACAATATGACCTTTTATTGAGACTTAAAAGCATTTCATCATTTATTTGATATTAATGTAACATGTAACCCCAACCTTTAATAAGGCAAAACTGTAAAAAACTGAAGCGTTTTCTTATTTGGGTTCGTTCATGCAAACAATTTCTTTTTATTTGACATTAACATTTTGTTATAGACATTATAAACATTATGTTCACGCAAAATAACACATGAATTAATTAAGTGAACCTAAAAGGTTTCCATTGCAAAATCATTACAGATAATGGTACAAAATAGAGAAACAAATTTCACCGAAAAATAATTTGTAAATATTTTTCACAAATGAATGCTTTGATACCAAATATAAATTAAATATAAATATATTTATAATAAATAAATCATATTTTCTATCATGACAAATTTTCTCAATTGATCTTTTGAAATTTTCTCATCTATTACATGAAAAATACCGCATTTAACTTCTCTCATCGATAAATTATAGGAATAACCACCTCATGGTAGTTATCCTTAATTATATCACTAATTAATATATTTAGATTATAATATATAAACTATATATATATATGTAAAATGAGAACTATATAAAGTTAGAATAAAATTCTAACGTGTAAAAAGAAAAGAAACAAGAAGAAAAACCCTAAAAAACAGTAAAACCCTAACACCATCAATTTCATGTTACTCATTACGTATAAAAGCAAAAAATGGCATGAATACGAAAGAAAAAATTGAAAGGTTAGTCACCCATAAAATTTTACTAGGAAAGCTATAAATAGAGCCATCTCAAAGTCCAAAATACAAAGTTACACAAATATTTAATATTTTACCAACCTGGCATTTGTTTATATATATTACCTTTTTTTGTGTGTGACGTTAGTAAAAACAATGCTTTTGGGTTAAAATACCCTTAAACCTATAGAAATTAAATATTATTAATCAAATATGATGATGATAGCTTCAATATTTTACTTAAACTATCATTGGAAAAATTTAAAATTAACTAAGATAATCTTTAATACCTGCCTGTTATTATTTCCCACGCAACTACAATATGCTTATATTTTATATATTATAAACTAGACAAAATGTTCGCCATTTAAATGTGTGACTTATACTACAAATAAATTTAAATTTTATAAATAAAATTTTGTTCAATAATGAGATAGACAGCAGTAAACTAATATCATAAGCTATAATTCTAATATCTTCAATATAGATTTGATTAATTTTAAAGATGAATTAAAATTTAAGGAGAAGACAAACTATATTAATTTAATTTATTATTTTTATTTTTAATGTAGTTTGATCTGTTAAAGTTCTTATTTTTAATTAGAGGTTACTATTGAGTCATTTTTATTAATAAGAGTATATGTTATTGTTTTTTAATTCATTTAATGTCATCGTTTATTTTTTTACATACAAGACGGAGCATATCTCTACACTTCTAGCTATCATATCCCTCCAAATACTAAAATAAGTTCATATGATTTCATCTGCTCCTTAGTCTACCGTACATGTTATTTGCTACCTAACAGTTAATATCTTATTAATTGAATCATTCCTTTGCAAATATGAGAAGCAAATATTATATGAAGGTCCACACCATTGACATGCCTCTTGGAGATTCTCGCTTTGAGCTCATCAAGAATTTGCAGAGCTGGTCAATTGATAAATAATACCCCAACAAATAGACAATTAATAATTTAATGCCGGCCTTTTACAAATAAAAATATGTCAACATGAATAAATAAAAATGTTAATGACAATTGAAGGATAATCGGTCCAGAGGAGTAAATGTATTTAATTAAAATAAATAAAGTAATACGAAAGTACTTAGCTCTGTACACAACAAAATATAAACCTTTGGTTACGATAAAATTACAAGTTTAAAATTATCCAATTTTACGAAATAAACCCAGTGCCATCGTTAGAGTTATGTCATATGTATATTATATATACAGAGAGAGAGAGAGAGAGAGAGAGGTATCAATAAATGTAACATTTTTTGACCGATAACTTTTTCATAAGAAAGTTATTATCTTTAATATAGATATAACCTTTAGTAAATAAGAAGAAATTAATGTATAATTTTTTACAAGTCCAATTATTGCAGTGGTAGAGAAATAGTCCGGAGATAATTAGGATGTAATTTTGAGTATTATTGAAAGTTTTATTAGATTTATAGCTAGTACATATTTGTAAATTGTACGGATTTTAACCGTATAAATAAATTGTTTTATTAGAAATTATATATTTTTTGTGATTAACATTTAATTTAATGCCACTTAAAATAGAGTCATTGTCAATAAAAAAAACAGATTTTGGGGAAATATTAACTGATTAAAAAGTGGGTACAAATTAAAATCGGAGTAAACTATATCAGATTTGTGGAGGGTATATGATACATCAAATTGGCTGGTTTAATATAGTATTTAAAATTATGGTCTTTTATTTTTTAAAATAAGAAATGATACAAACTATTTTTTTCAACATCCAGAAACATTGTCTGCATGTGCTGAATCAAACACCACATCTTATATTATGCAATCATAGAGTTTTCACAGATACACTCATATAAAAACTACAAATTGCTATCATGTTAAATCCAATACTCCAGACATGTATACCTTCTATCCCATTGTTTGCAAGAAAAATATTTGGACACATCCTTCAATTTTCAGACTCGTCCTTTTGTTTGTTGTGTAATATACTTCTACATGGTTATTGGTGAGAAAGAGCAAGTGCTTAAATAAAGTCCTTCTGTCCCATGAATCATGATTTTTTTTTTACAGAGCTCCCATGAATCCTGATTGAGAGTAGGGGTTCTTGCCACACAGTCAAGAGTGCCTTCAAACACTATTCTGAGTCGGCTTCGCCTTCTTTACATCGCTGTCAGGTACAGACACTGAACAGCACACTATTATTGCACATTGGAAATGGTTAAAGCTGTCCAAAGAATTACTTCTAATCGAAAAGAATTCAAGTGGGCAGCTCAAATGGACAGGTGGGAGTGGCAGGGTAGAGCTATCTCTTATTAGACAAGAGAAAGACCCACCATAAATATGAAAAATCACAATTGAATTGCACATGCAGCAATCTCAGAATCTGAGCAGTGGCATTAACTCACAAGGTATGAACAAATAGTTTTGGACAAGAGGCCACAGGCAAAGAACTGCATGATACAGAGCTCAAATCTAGTGTGGGGAAGCAGATAGATATGGAACAATAAGTAAAACCACCTTGTGGCTGTAATGTTGCTCAAAACTTTGTCCATATTACCAGTTTTAGCTGCATTGACTTCTACATTCAATGCAAATCCTTTTGTGAACCAAAATTGATGTTAGATAATAAGTTGAATATGATGTTAGAATTAGGTGGAAATTTAAGTTCCCAGTGAGCTATACCTTGCTTTGGTAGCTACTTTGCTCAAGTTAAAATAAGGATCCAAGCTTTGGTTTCTGCGTATCATAGATAATTGCTGGTGATCAACAAACTATTACTTTGATCATTTTAAGAACAGGCAGTCACACTTATTCCAGGTCTACCAAATATCTTTACTTGAATTATGACTTTCTTGGGCCTACCCACTTGACTGTTTCTGTAGCTGATTTAAGCAGTTTTTTGGTAGTTGATGATCATCTTTAACCAAACAGGAGAAAGAGTGTAGAAAGAAAAATGGCAATTGAAATTTGAGGTTGAAGAAATACAGTAGACTCTAGGTGACCACAATGACAAGCACAGCAAACAAGCGTCACTATGCCTTCTGGGTGACAGACCCGCTGGAGTATTTAACGAGACTCGACGAGTATGTATAGTGGTTTTCCATTGAGCCTCTCGCGGCCCTGCAATAACAAGTACGACATCAGTTTCAAAAGCTCTATACAATAAACAGACATTTCTGAACATGTTCTGGTTCACACCTTGAGTTCTGGTAGCTCAATTACGCAAGCACATTCGACAACTTCGGCCCCAGCGCGTTCTAATGAGCCAACGGCAACCATCATAAGTATACAATTAAGTAACATGTAATTAAGATAAGAGATGAACTTATGCAATGATTATATAACCATAAATAACAGAACTGATGGAAGTTTTCCCATATTCATGATTATGAATCCCGTTCGAAAATATGGACCCCTGAGTCTTTGATATCGGTTTGCAACCAGATAAAGCACTAAAATACAGCTAGATTTGGCTATCTAAATGTTTTGACATATCCCATAATCTACTTCAACACTGTCAATTGTTCTGATCTCCCGCCGGTGAGAAGCAGGGCATAAATGAATAATTCAATATTCATATGTTCTAAGTTTTGACAAAAATTTTTAGTTCCCTTCATATATCATCATGAAAAATGAGATGGGTATGAGTAGAATTGGGCTCATGCCCTTGATGAGAGCAAATACATGCAAACTTAGCATCTCTACAGGACAACAAAGATGCATCTTGTTTATCATACAGAAACCTTCCGATTAGAGAAGCCCTATGGGGTGTCCACTGGGAATGTCAAAATGTCTTTTGATATCTTATAGTTGGACTAGAATATAGATAATCTTACCAAGTAAGTTCATTGCTGCGCAAAGTGTGCCACCCGTAGCAATCAAATCGTCAACAACTAAAGCGCGATCACTATGTTCAACAGCTCCAATGTGCATTTCAAGACAGTCTCTACCATATTCTAAAACATATTCCTCCGAGATGACTGGACCTGAAGTTTCAAATTTTTATTTAGAAGTAACAAGTACTCTTTAAACAAAACATAGCAGCACAAATTTGCAGACTATGAAAAAACTACATAATATGAGAGTTATTGCCTTGTATGCATAAAAGATAATAATGTTTCATTAGTTATGTTATTTGATATAAGTTAACTAGTAGAATACCGCATCCCTTGTCCTCAGAAAATATTCTCATAAGCCAGGAAGAAGGCTATGAAACTCAAGTAGATACATGGAAAACATACTTCTCTGCATAAAATCAATGTTAACTTGGGGCCGTTCGGTTGATACGAAAGAAATATAAAATCTATGAGAATTTTAGTGGGCAACCATACCAATAGTAATATATACTCAAATATATTTAATAGAAAAATAGTATATATTCAATGTATTTTATATACAAGACAATCATAATTACCTTTAGGTGAGAGTGGAAAAAAATCCTAGTTTTCCTTCTCAACATAAGAAAAGGCAAGACCATTTTTTTGCAAACATGGGAAACCTACTTGGAGATAGTCATGATTATATATACAAAATACGTTAAACGTGCACTATTTTTCTACAAAAGACATTTGGGAATACAGATAAGGTTGATCATTTAACATTTTCCTACATTCTAGATTTCTTACGTGCCAACAACACGGACACTTAGCAAGTAGTTCAGGATTGAAAAATTGATTATCTCGCATTATTATTGTGAAGATAGAATTGGGATCAGGGCGGCCCTAATTCCTGTACATGCTTCAAGATTGTACCCTTAGATGATCATTGACTACCTTGAACCATGTTCATATAATCGTTGAATCTAATTGACATCGAAGGATTGCAGAAGTGCATGCAGAATGCAGTCACTGAAGAAACAGAGTAAATACAGAATTTATCGAAATAGGAATGACACTTTCTGAAGGACATCACCTAATTGTCATCGATTCTCTCCATCCACATTGATATCAGATACACTTACGATCATCAAGGTATAAGTAAAAATAAAGCCGAGACCAAACTGATTAGCCACAAATATAAATTAAGCATAATACAGAATTTTGCTATGAAGATCAATTCAATTGACATGCAGTATACTATGCTTTTGAATGGTGGGGGAAAAAATACCTGGCAACTTTCTTGGTTTCCTTAGAGGAACAAACTTAGCTCCAATAGCCAACGCAATTGGAGGGCCGAAGAAAACCCTCTAGCCTCAATTCCTAAGGCGGTCACATAGATAGCAGATTAATTGCATTCACCTCTTACAAACAACTACTATGATCACCAAGTGTATTTTTTCTTTCAACATGATCATCAAGTGTATTACGAACAAACCGGGAAGCAATTAAGCAATCATTTAACAGTAAGTATCCATAGTGTTTGCTGTAGGGCATTAGAAGAGAATATTAGTCGTAGAAAGATAAAGAAACAAAGTCAAAACAGAAACAAAATTGCCAGGTTTTATAATTGTTTAAAACCCTAAACATGCAAACAGGAGCAAGCAAAGATGAATCAAGGCTAAATCAGACGAAAACATATTAACAATATTATTTTCAAAAAATAATTAATTTCTAAGACGATGCCCTTAGTATCTTGATGATGTTCGAGACAAGGTATTCACAATAACTAGCTAAATTTTTCTAAGGAAGCATCAGTAAGTTCACTGAGAGTATCAGAACTGAAAAACAGAGGATAAAAAACTAGGTGAAAAACTAATGGTTAAGAGAAAAACCATCAACCTGCCACTACCGAAATGTTCTTGTTTTTGTATCTTTCAACAAACATGTCAATGGTGTTCTTGAAAGCCTTCGTATCAAGCAATAGAGTTGTTATGTCTTGGAACATTATCCCTGCCATGCACCACCATAAAACAGGACTCGCTCAGAAGTTGAACCCAATTTTCAAAAGGAAAAGGTATCTCCTTACTAAAAAACAAGCAAGATAATGCAGCTACCTAACACACACATCCAAGAATATACATGCCATTTCAGATACATGCAGTTACCAACCAGAAAAATATAAGAACTAGTAAAGAGGTTGTTCATAACAGAGAGCAGAATTCAAGAACAACGAGATGTATTCCAAGGTGAGACTCTAGAGAAAACGATCAAACATGAACAGAATGTTACTATAAAATCATACTTAGTTGATATAACAGATAAGTCATGGGTAGAGGCGGCGCACCTGGCTTGGGGAAGTTGGGCACCACCCTAATAGATGAGGCGATGCCATTAACCCGAGGGTCTTTCTCCTCCCAAGCCGACATTACAGAAGCTCAAACAAAAGACCTTGCTTCAGAGAAATGAACTTGGTAAAAGGAAACAACAAATACCCAGAAAAGTAGAGAGGAGGTTGAGAGGTAGGGAGGAAGATTGAGAAGGTATATTTGTAGTGTGGAGCTTGGTAACACAATAGACAAAGAGAGAGAGAGAGAGTAGAGAAGGGTGAAAGAAAGAGAGTTTAGCAAAAAACAAGATCACCAAGACAAGAAACAATGGTGGTCCTTAGTCCTTGAACTTTTAGAAAAACAAATGGAAAGGGCAGGGTAACAGTGCCTGCCATTGCCCACCCACCCCCATTTTTTTTCCTTTTGCCACAGCAAACCCCTCTTTCATGGCCTCTGTAACCAAACAGATCTTTTGGGCACTGAGCCACCATGGATGCTAAGATTTGGCTCTCAGGTTGAGGAACTTTAATTGTTTTGAATGCTCCTTTCGTTCTTTGATTCTCACCCTCCTCCTTCTTCTCCCTAATCCTTCCCCATTAACCGCCATCACCTTCCCACCTTTTCTATCATTTGGCGACATGATATGCACACGTAAATGAACAAAAAATCTAATCTAAATCCTGTTCTGGGCCCTAACCAAATAACCAACTGTTTTTTAATAAAAATACAAGGTTCTGCTTTGCCATTTGCTCTTGCTAACCGCTAAATACTACGTTTTAGATGATTTACCCAGCATGGCATGGAATATGGATGGTAGAAATTAGCTTTGTCGTAGCAAAATTCATTAACATTACATGCATCAATAACATAAATGATGAATTCATTCACTCTTTTTATTAAAAAAAGAGCCTATAACAATTAGTTAAACCATAAACAATTAACCAATCATCAGACATTAAACTTATCAAGACAAGCTTGACTATTGAACAATTTTTTTATCAGTGCCTTGCATTATAACTTATATAATTGAGGGTACAGAGTAGGTCTTAATGAAACGCCTCCTTGAAGCTGTTTGATCATCTCTTGTATTGCAAATGTCTTAATGCCATTGGAAAGAAAAGGTTGCAAATATGATACTGTCCCCAATTACACATGATCTCATAATAGTAGTGCTTTCATTTTCCAAGCAATTGAAACAGTGCTACAATATTGTTTCAATTTGTTCCTGTTCTTGTCTTCATAATATTTTCATTGAGTATGATCAATACCGGCCTCCAAAGTTTCTTATGTAATCAGTGAAATACTTAATGTACTATATTAATATGATATATATATATATATATACCACCCACCATCATTCATTATTAGTATTGTTATTATTAATGATATAATTATTAATAAGGTTTTTTTATGGTCATATAAAAATAAAATAAAATAAAATACTAAATAGGATCACAAGAGCAATGCTAACTAATAATAGGAAAATGGAAAGAGTATGTTATTTAGTCATTATCATCATAACTAGCCAGAAAGGCCATGATTAACAGATGTTTAGTGTAATCTCAAGTTGCCGCCCAATGGTGCCCGCGGATCTGGGGACTGTGGAGACAACTGTCAAGGTAAGGTTAGGTGGGACCCGGTTGGGGAGAGGCTTTGTGGATTTTGGATGCATTATCTACGGCCCAGATTCTGTCTAGGTCAGAAATGGCACGGCAGATGTGTGGGACCCGCAAGGATCTTCCTGCGTCAGAGCCCGTCGTAAGCTGCTTTTCTTGTCGTCAAGCAGGATTTGACCAGCCTACCCTCGATGGCGGCCACCAAATATTCCCAGCCTAATATATATATATATATATATATATAAATATATGTGAAAAAGGATTATTTGTTGGCTGTGTTGCACTTTTGAATTTTAGGGGATTACACTCAAGGGCTTCAATTTACCTTTATTTCAACTTTAAGGGCTTTCTTCTTGTGCAACCATCGCCTTCTTGAAAAGAAGAACATGATCACCTCTTTAAAAAAATTCCTCATCTTTCATCCTTTATTTCCTTCCTAAGTTCCAGAGGTACCTATAGCTGCAAAAGTCAGATCTTACATTGGCTATATACTTGGAAGGACTGACTGTTAAAAGATAAAATGGGTGTAGTCGACGTCAATTGACATAGAGGTTTCGACTATTGGGTGGTGCATTTGCAAGAAAATTATATTCTTTACTTGCTTTGGTGAGCCGGTTGATTCAAATGTTACATGAATAAAAAATAGTCATAGAACCAGCCCCTTATCTCATGACAATTAATTTAAAAAATTGATGAGATATAAAAATCTTATTTATTTTGCTTAATTATAATACAAAAAAACTATGGAAAAAGCAAGGATTGCCTAAAAGAATTCATCGGGCTTTCCTTCTAATGTTATACAAAGAATAAATTATTAACTGCAGGAGATATGAAGGAGCAAAGAAGTCCCAGCCAGATCCTATTTTTGTTTCTCCTCCAACATACTCTACAATAAAAGTTGCAGGCCCACTTCAATGCCCATCAATCGATTCCCTGAGCTCGGTATATACAAGTTCAAGGATGTTAGATTCATACCGGTGCTCCCCTGCAATGGAAGGACTGCCACTGTCCCTTGATTTTTCTTTTTTCTTTTTAGTTGCCTGGGTTGAAATCTCAAAGGTCTATGGGGAAGGCAATCTGTCATCGACAATACAAGAGCAGTATCTTGTTATTATCCTCAATCATACCCTCAGAACTAACCCTTCTTACATAATCTGCCACTGGCATAGCTAAGTTGGCTGTGTTGCAACAACATGGTATATATATATATATATAGGAAATAAGTTTCCTGTGCTTGAGCGGAGGCAGCTTGCCTGTGCTCAAGTTTGATCTTGGCTGTTGGATTAGCATCCAACAGCCAAGATAAAAAAGGGGTGGTCGCTGGCACCACCGCAGCAGCAACGACGGAGGGAGTAGGAAGGGTGCCCGGCCACGGCGACGGCCGAGGGGGCGGCGGCGACAGGGGACGGGGTTGGTCCGGGGGCGGCGGCCGGGGGACGGGGCGGGGTGGCAGCCGGGGGACGGCGATGGGGTGGGGGTGGTGTCGCCCGTCGGCGGGGCGGCTAGATCCGCCGCCCTCGTCGCCACCGGTGGTGGGGGGGGAGGGGTCGCCGCGAGGTTGCGTCGCCACCTCGTCGGCCGGGGGCGGCGACGGGCGGGGCAGGGGGTGGCGGCGACGCGTCGGCCAGCGGAGAGCCACTTTTTCTTTTTCATCTAGCCGTTGGATTGCTTGATTGTGGTTTACCTTGAAATAGAAAAATATTTTTTCCGAAACTTGAAAAAAAACTTGAGTGAAATTTTGAGTGATGTTGGGTTTGTGTTGGCTAATTTTTTTTAGAAACATGATTGGTCATTCTAATTATTTTTTGAAAGAAAATTGTCGTGGCGTTGTGGCTAGATTGAATTATTGTTGTCAGCCTTTGTGCCCAAAAAACAGCTTGCAATATATGTCATAGGCTATATTAATATAAAAACTAACATAAAAAATAAGACTTTCCCATTAGTATATATATACCAACCTCTTCCAAAATTGACGTGGATTACTTAACTTAATAATTCTCTCATTTACAAATCAAATCTCCTAAATCATCTCACACACACATGCTTACTCATATGTTACAGTGAGGTTCCCAAGTGACTATAATTCAGACTATACAATTTATCGTGAGGCAAACATGACAAACGTGAACTTTGATAATACTATTGGGCCTTTTTAACTTGAAAAATAACTTGCAATTGGTGACATATGTCTCTCTTAATTCAAAAATCAATTTAAAAAATAAGACTTTCCTATTTATATATAAGTTATTAACCTCTCCCAAACTAAAGTAAGATAAACCCATTGGACTATATTTGGTGGTAATATTGCCCCAATTTGTGAAGAAAATTGTATTATCATTGTTTTTTTTTCAATTTTGGAAAATTATTGATTTGGCATAAATTTAATTACTTTTTGCATTCCTATTTTAGGGAGAGTTTTGTCATTATCAAAATATCATAACTCTTAATTTTGATCTTAACAAAGTTTATGGGTAGTTTGTTGGTTTTCATGAGTAATACTTTATATTTTAGAATATTAATTTTTCGTCTTAATCACACAACAGCATTGACTTTCCCACTAGTTATTATTTTGATCCATAAATGTTATATGACTGACTTTACAAACTTTGTTTTTCCAAGCCTTAATTTGACAAACTTGCTACCTATAGAGAAAAAAGATGATTTTATGGTAATTCAAACATTTTAATTTGTTCGCTTAGGACTATTATATAGTTTGGAAATTTTTTTATGCAAATAGGCTAACTGAATACTTATTAAGGTTCTTTTTTCACCCTTTACCAATTATAAGATTGCCTAAATTAATCCCCCAACTAATACTTACGGGCCAGATGGAGGGACTATTTATATCTTCAACTTAGCTTAATAATTTAAAAAGATGATTTATGCTCATTAATTTACACTTAGGTTAAGTAGTTATAAATAATATCAAAACCTATCCAAAACCATATTAGATGATAGACTTGACTGGACAAAAAATTAAAGATTTTTAGGGACGAAACTTTTTAAGGCAAATAGATTGCAAAATTTTCTAGTTAATATTTGATATATTAGTGGAAGTATATTTATAGATCTTTAACTTAGATTTACTAATTTTAAAAAATAGAAAATTTATATGAGCTACGTATTTAATTTAAATATTTTTAGTGGGTTTTATAAAATAATATTTATATATTTTAAAAGTAAGGTGCATAAGTAGGAGCACATACTTTTAAATTTTTAAAAGATGTACAAGCTAATAGATACTTTGAAATTGACTTTTATCATAATTATTTTAATAATTAAGATGAAAGAATTATAAACATTAAGTTGTGTTGAAATTTTATAACTATCTTTATTATTTATTATTTAATTTTTAAATTATAGGACCTATTAAATTGCTTAAAATAAAAGGTGTAGTTGGTAACTTTATATATATTTTATGAGGTGTAACTCTTGTGTAAAGGGCCCTTTAAAAAAATAGCTTAGATTTATCAATTTATACTTCGACCTGGTTGATACAGAATAAAGATCACTAGTTAACGTGACTTGGGTTTTGCGTTCAAGATTACTTGAATAGCTGTCATGATCCTTCTTCCAATTTTTTGGTCCAATACTTCACCTTATTAAGCTTAGTATTACTTAACTCAAAAGATCCAATTTTTATTTGCATTAAAAGGCACTGACAAATAAATTTTATATGTTACATTAAAGCCATCTAAACTAATACCTACCCAATGTTTAAATTTAGTAGTTGGCTCCAACCCTCAATGAAAAGTATGTTTGTGGCACCCTTCATCATCTTAGAATGTTTTAATAAGAGATCAGCTATTCACTCCACCCCATGCATCGACGTGCTGCT
Organism: Piper betle; assembly: GCA_033002965.1. Taxonomy (NCBI): domain Eukaryota; kingdom Viridiplantae; phylum Streptophyta; class Magnoliopsida; order Piperales; family Piperaceae; genus Piper; species Piper betle. The sequence goes on from JAURVB010000268.1 coordinate 128,940, forward strand.
GCCAAGGGTGAATCAAGCTGCAAAAGCCTTTTAATATGCATATACGGTCAAGTAATTAACCATCCAAATTAATTATCATATGTTTGGTATTTCAATATGATTGAGGACCATGTAGTTCCATTATGTAAAAACTCAATAAATTTGAACTCGACTCGTTGTGTCATTGAGTGGAGTCAACTCTAAGACTTGCAGCTGCTTGTAGGCAACTCCAAGTTATTTATATTAAATTTTTAATTACATAAATAAATAATTGCATACAATTAATATATATTACTTTTTTGACATTTGAAATTGATAAATATGTGATTTTCATTACTTAATTATATTGACTTAGTTATTCTAAAATAAAGATAATATATTTTGTTAACTTTTATGATTTGATTAAGGGATTGAATTATAAAATCAGTCAATATAGAGTCATTCATGGAGTTTGACTCAGCAAGTTATGAAGTGGAATCAATTTGAGAAGTTTTTTGAGTAAAAAAGAGTTTTAAAATAACATATAGTTCTTGAATCGTATTGCAACGCTGGATAAATGTTAAAAAATTAGACAAGCAAACATTTTACTAATATTTATTTCAATTTGGACTTATCAAATATATCTAATACTAATAGATTGATCCCAGCTATGTGCTTCCAATATATTAGTTCATGCTTTACAACCTATATGCCTGTTATCCGGTACATCTTTGTACCACAAATGAACAAGCAGACATGGCTGTGTTGACCTACCATTACCCATGAATATTATTCCTTTATTATAACTTGCTAAACAATATATATGTATGGCCGTCCACCGATCAGCAATAGAGTTATGTGTCTTCTATATATACTGGGTAATAGTTATATTGGGTGGTAGTTGCTTCTCAAACAAAAGGACACCAACTATATTAAGCTGGTAGGTGACATTGGTTGGCAAGTTAACGTATATCACTCGTGCTTCCTGGAGTCAATATGGATGATGTTCACTCCGGGCAGCTTCTAAGCCATGCCCCAAGTTTGTCTAGAGCCAAGACAAAACAAATAAATCCATAATTTTTATGAAAGAAACCATATTATGATCACTTCAATGATGATGTTAGGTCAATTGAAGTGTGGGGCGATGAAAACATGGTTTGGCTTATACATTTTTTTAATAATTAAACACACCCGACCACATGAAAAATCAGATCATACACACTAGGGATGGGTTTGAATTTCAGAGCATACACACTAGGGATGAGTTTGAATATCTAACTGTAAATCTGATATGAATCTGATTCCCTTTATATCCGATCTGAAACAATTTTAGATTGGATTCGGATTCAAACTTTTCAAATATATAATATATTTGAAAATATTCAAATCTTATATAGATTTGGGGTGATTCGACTTGTACCTAATTTAAATAAGTGACATTTTATAAAATTATATTTTAAAATAAAAAAAAAGTCGGATTCGGATATGATCATATCCAATCCATATCCGACTAAATCCATCCCAATTAGATTGAATTTTAAGAATTGTGTGGTCAAGCCACCACTTTGAAGACCAACATTAATTACCTTTGGTTGAACCCATGGTCATCACCCTCCTAGCTATGGAGATTTCAATACACAAAATCTTTAGACTCCATGTTGTGTTTTGACAAGGGAAACCAATAAAATGATAAAAAAATAGAAAATACACACCAATGAATCTCTTTTTTATCTTCCATAATTTTTCATAAATTTTTTGTATTTCATGTCTTTACGACTCCCCATATAATTGTATATTTTGTCGCATTCATCGTATGACGAGGGACTCCAACAATTTCCCTTCCTGTATTATACACAATATACTAGGGTTGGTTTTAACATCTTTCACATGTAAAGAGATGCAACTCCTACAATCTCCTCTTTGGAAAACCATCCTTCACATTGAAAGAGCTACAACTGATACAATCTACCCTTCCGAGGAGTTTCCATATGGGCTTGAAACGGGTGATTGTTAGGGTTGTATCTCTTTCCAGATCCTAAAACTAACCGTAGTGTATTCTGTATGATTTAGGAGGGGAGAATTGTGGGACTCTCTCATCATACGATGAATGTGACAAAATGCACAAATACATGGGGAGTTGTAAAGATATGAAGTTACTCCATGAGTTAACATGTATCACAATAAAGCGTCCTATTGTCATGCATGTGTGTGTACAAGGATGTCATTGTTCATTTGTCAAGTTTAACATATCGTGTTGTGTTTGATGCTCACCTACATATATACTAGAAAACTGCCAACAACGGTTTTAATAGTCTTGAAAATAACTAATACCAAATTGTCAATGAGAGCTAACTCTCATGAAAAGAAAACATGCATATACTTCATCAGAAATCTCATAAGGGTAACTAGTGAGGAGCTATCGAGTTATAGTCTAGATAGTATCCCGAACTAATTGGTCTGATTCTTCTCTCAACATTTTCTCATTTTTCTGGTCCCTCAGGACTACCGGTATATCCTAAACCCTCTCTAATCCTCCATATATCTCCTGGCCTTGAGCATGAAGGTCAAGTGCTCTCAGCTAATCACGTTTAGTACCCTTTGAACTACATGTCCGGATGTGCACTGTACTAAGCAATACCCGTAAACCCCATGTTTCTCTGGGTGTGAGGAACTCAAAACACGGAGTTGTTAAAATCCCTCAGAAATGGAACAACTCGCCCACTAATCTAGAGGCCATTGTGATTGGCGCGTACACCCACTCATGGTAATTGCGAATTAGTTTCACCATCTCTTGTCTCACTGAAAAATCGATAAAATCATATATAGGCCTTGGAAGCCCGAAAGCAATTTCTGGTGAATCTTGTTTTCGAAATCAGGCTCGAGGGATCTCATCCTTGAGGGCTATTAATATGGACAATTATTTGTTAAAATGGCTCATGTTAAGTGAGGTCCAATAAATTGGTCACTCAACACATCCTGCAACTTACAATCCAAAACAACAATACAAGAGATCGACAAACAAGAGTATGAGTTCTTAACGGATCTGGTAGAAGCTCCAAGTGTGGTCGGCGATGTGATACCCGTTTTGGTTCACTTGTGAACCAACCTAGAAATGTCATCGGTGACTAAACCATTCACTAATCTACTTGATTTGGTTAAGCTGACTCGGATTTACCCTCAGTATCTTAAGATGATGATGCAATATGCAAAGAATGGATGGGATGCTTGGGTTTTAACATTGTCTTACAAGCATGCTATGATATGCAAACAAGCATACAAACAAACCAAACAAACGAAAGTTTAAAAGAAATATTAATTTTTAAAGCAAAACGGAAAGAGTATCCCCTAAAAGTACAACATGGACCACCCTATCAATGACAAACAGTATATATTTATAACAATAAAAATCCACAACCATAGTCCAAACAAAGTATTTTCTACACATCATATGAGCCAAGTCTAAACTCCATTACTCACCTGTTCATTTTCCATTCTCTATTTTCATTCACATGCAAAATATTTATAATGATTTCATAGAACAACATTTTAATTTCATCATTCACACAGTTCAATACACATCATCATTACCAATTACACTTGATAGGTACATGTGTGCGCGATTTCAGTGTTGCTCCCCTGCAGTCTTGACAATGCTCATTCCTTGCGGTTCTCACCTACATATATAATGAAGAGACGACAGTTACGAGCGTTACCGATCTAGAAATAACTAATAAAAAACTGACACAGGAGAACTGACCCTTTTGTTGAATGAAAACATCATTACTCTTCTTCTTAGAACTCTCATAAGGGCAATAACTGGAAGCCGTCAACCTCGTGTGATAGTGTCCCCTTTTATCTCATTCTCATTCATTGGCCACTTTAAATTATCCCTTGCGCAGGGAAAAAATATTCTCTTTCCTCTCAGCCCTCTACATCCTCTGTATTACTTTTAGCCCTGAGTACAAAGGCTGAGTACTTTTAAACATATGCTTTCAATACCTTTTGAAGCCACAAGTCTATACATGCGCTGCATAGTAGTACCCATAAACCTCCACACTTCTTCGCTTTTAATGAACTCAAAAGTGGAGTTATTAGGATCCCTCAGGAATAAAACAGACACTCATCAATTCCAGACCAGCTTTGATGAACACACGCCCTATCTCAAGATGTGGCCGTTGGTTTTTTCCTTGTTTCACATCTCAATGAACACGTGAAAAACTATATATGGATAGGCTTGAGTAGGGATTTCAATATATTAGGCCCAAAGGCATCATGAGCTAGATTTGAGTTTCAAAAACAAACTCAAGGGATCTCATCCTCGAGGGTTATTAATCCGAAAATCTCATACGACTAGATGGCTTGTGTGGAGTGAGATACAATAAATCCACCACTTGACATATCTACTTACTTTTTAAAATAAAATACGATAGAGTATAGAAGTCAAACCAGAAGCGAGTCCTAAATAGACCTTATAGAAGATTCAATCGTGTCCACCAGCCTACGCGGCGTGCTCCTACTCCTTACCTATGCATCAAATCTAGAAGCAAATGCTCACTTATGATGCATTCACGCACCCTATAGCATATACACACCACATCATACATCAATCACATAAGTTTTCCTATGCTACGTTACATTAGATTATGATAATTACTTAGTTTACGTAATTAGTTCTTTAGCATTGATTAATACACTTCAATCAAGCAATTCATATTTTATTTACAATAAAAATATCTAACACATCAATTCATCAATCCTAGTATGTTGTGTTAATAATTATCACCTTTAATAAATTAAGTCATGAGTTAATTATACCTTGCCTTGTCATTAATCGGCGATGCCTAGGGTTTTGTCACACGGCTCGAGACTTGAATTTGGCACCCGGCGGTGTCCAAAGTTCGACTTGACCTGTTTGGCGAAAGTCCAATGAATTTCAGCCAATTTGGTTTTCCGACAGTTTCCATTGGTTTTGTGTTTGCTTTTCGGGCGAGAAAATCGGGGCTATGGGTCGGCAACGGTTCGGCTAGTTCAACCCAATGGTGGTAGTGGTGAGGACGGTGATGGTGGTGATGACCGTTGGCGGTGGTGATGACCGCTGGCGGCGGTGATGAGTCGACTAGAGTCAGTCGGTCATTTGATTGGCCCTTGGTTGACCTCGACATCAGTGGCAGAGTGGCACAAACGACAGTGAATTGGCGTCATGGAGTGTGTCACAGTTGTGTGGTGATTCGGCATCGTGGAGGCCAGGGTGCTCAGAGTGGCACAGTGACAGCTCTGCTGGGCTCGGTGACATCGATCAGCGGCAGTGCGATGACCGGTGGCAGCATCGGCAACATGAATTAGGGCGGCGTCGGCGGCGATCAAGGTTTGGGGGAGAAGGTGAAGTTCAGTAGTAATTTTGTGAATAAAACTTGACTCGACTCCGACTCGAGTTAAAAATAATAACTAACTCATAATAAATAAATAAAAATCCAAAAAATAAGAAAAAATCCCATAAAATATAATACACACTATGACATTACAATGACATGTTCTATAATGAATAACCTACCCTAACTGCCCTGTAACATGTTCTAATGTGTTATTTGGCCTAAAAATAATTTTACGATCAAATACGTATAAAAAACTACTGTATACTATCATATACTTTGATAACTTATTTTTCATAATCTTTCTCACATTATCATTACATACTCAGGTACACTTGAGTCTCATCTCTCATAACTCACGGTTGGTCTTGGTTCAGTACGCAGTACATGAAATAACTCGACCCGAACCGACGATTAAACCAACTAGTTCGCTAATGTAAAACTCTAACTTGAGTCACAGGTTTTACAGGTGAACTTCTACATCGAACCTACATAAACAAAACTAAATACTAATGCCTATGATTGATAAATTAAATAACACTAGGACGATCATGTATATCCTGATTAATCCAAACAATCCCTATTCATGTTGACAATATAATCATGTACAACTATATGATACTAAGATAACATGATAATATTTTAGACAACACTCAACAAGGTAAGGTAACCCAAAAATTATGTCATATATATATCATAAACCTGTAATTAATTCCATATCATGGTAATGGAATTAAATTCAAATATCATTACTAATCACAATCTAATTATTATCATGCAACAATTGAATCAATTATTACTTAATCATATGAATCTACATTCCTATGTGATCATGCCATCAACATCACAATTTTTTTAATATGTAATTAAATATATTAATTAACTAAATAAAGATCACAATTTTGATTATCCAACTAATACCAAATTGTCATAATTCATGTATTCATTTATAATTATATCAACAATTCATAAACAATCTTCATACTAATTAATAAAATTAGCATTTTTATATGGTCCATTACACTTAGTTAACAACACAAACCTAAATTCACATATATACAATCAATCAATAATGTAATCATAATGCTTATGATGAAATGAATTTAAATTAAATTGTATACCTAAGTTGGTGATTATGCAGTTGCCGGCGGTTGCCATGAGGAGTGAGAAGGCAGCTGTGATTGCGGTCCCATGAGCGAAGTTAGCAAGGGGAAGTGGTTCGAGGTGGCCAAAGCTGCCATTGGCCGTCAGCGGGGAGGGTGGGGCCAACTAGGGCAGGGAGTGGCTAAGGGAGTTTGGTTAGGGAGAGGGGAGGAGGGCTAGGCGGCTTAACAGAATGGATGGCCGTGGTGCTCAACTGGCCGGCGGCGACTCTAGTCGCCGGCGACAGTGCATGCAAGTGGTGACCTCGACTCATTCGGGGTCATTGTGCATGTCGTCACACAGGTTGGGGAAGGGTATGAAGGAGGAATGAAGGGCTAGGGGGGTCACTAGAGGTCGTCACCGAAGTTGGTGCCTGGCGGTGACAATGTGTGGCTGTGTTGGAAAATAGGGTGAAGAGGGGAGGGAGAGAAGGTAGGAAATGAGGTGGGTGAGGTGGCGGTGATGGCGAGGTTAGGTTGCCTAGGTGGTGGTGGTCGGTGGTGGCGAGGTGGTCACCGGCAAAGGGTAGGAGAACGATGGGGTCAGGCGGTGATTTGGAGAAAAAAGGATGGGGGAAGAAAATAGGTTGGGGCAATTTTATAAATAAAACTTGACTCACTCCCGACTCAAGTCAATAATAATAAATTAATCCAAAAACATAAACTAAAGTATAATAAAATACAGTAAAATATAAGAATGTCGACCTATATCGAATGACATGTTCTAAGCCTACTAACCCAACCAAAAATAATAAATAATACATCCTAACATGATAAACGACCTAAATATAATTTTATAGTCTAAAATAAATAAAATAAATTGGGTGTACTCTAATATACTTTGATAACTCATTCTGTTATTGTATTAGTGGCATTATCATCATATACTTAGTTACATATAACCCTCACGGCTCATAACACATGGTCGGCCCCGGCTTAAAATGTGTGTTATGAAACTGACTCGACTTGAAATAATGGCTGAATCAACCAGTTCAAGAGAATAAAACCCTGTCTCAACTCATCGCTTTTGGATTCATTGGTGTGTAACTTCGATTTTTTATCCTTTTTGGTTGCCTTGTCATACCATTGTTAGGCCCTTTAGGCTTCAAAAGGGATTTGTAATAACCAAAAGAAACTCGCAATAGGTGTCAGAAGTCTTTCTTAATCCAAAATTAGCTTAAGGAATATAACTTTTCTATTACCCAATACAAGTCCCCACATCATCTACGACCAATGTGAGATAAACTCAACATTCTCCCCTTCAGTAAATGGAACTTATATATCATCATTTGATAAATTCCCATTAGAACATCAAACAGAACCCATGAAGGAGACTTTTATAATTGGCATAGGGAAACATCAAAGCTGAGTGGCTCTAATACCATTATTGTCATATGAGGAGGCATCTGTATCTCTAAGAGTAGGATTAACCCTAATTTCAATTATCAATCCTAATTTCAAAGCCTAATTCCATAGTTGTCACTTTAAATTGATCTTAATCATGGTTTGCAATGTCAACACGTTGGTGACTTATCGTTGACTTCTCCTTGTCGGAGGTGGGCAAACAAAAGCACCTCCAATACAGATATTGCCAACACCTGCAGCATGAGCAATTGTGGCAGGATAAAGTGTCAAGCATGCCTGCAATTAAGGCCTGATAGAATGTTGGCCAGGGACTCTCCAAACACTCGATGGAAAAGCAACACCTTTGTCTTTGCGTTTTCCCAGCTAGAGAGATGGAATATGGGGCAGGGGAAGACAAGGTAGAGACCGGGCGTGGTAATTGGTAGACATAGGCATAGCTGGAGTGAGTCCAGCAAGAAGAGTGCCATGTCCAATTATGTCCTCTTAGATATTTATCGGTAATGCCCGGTGGACAAATGGCCGAATGAGTGGTGACCGGTGGACATAGACAATGCTGACTAAGTCTGGCAACCTGTCCATTAATTTCAAGAATGCCCTGTCCGTCATATACTCTTAAACATTTATCAGTATGTCTATGTCGCACACTATGGACAAATGGCCAAATTGGTGGACTAGTAGACAATATCATATAAATAAATAATTTTACTAAATATAAACAAAGTAATAGTAAAGTTGGCATTTGACAATTTTATTTTGTTAATAACTTAAAAATCTTGATCAATATTCCAAAATCTAGATTAAAATAAATAATTATATTAGTGAGACCTACAAATCTTAATTATTTTTAACAAATCTTGTAAAATATTTATCTTCTTTTTCAATTGTTAATGGCATGGATGATAGTGGTGACGACATGTATCACTAGATTAAAAAATTCTCCGTAGCCATGTACCCATATTAATATGGCTTAAAAAATATCCATTTATTTATTAAAGAACACATGTATAGTAAAACTGATGGAAAAATGTTTGTCCAGTACCACTAATACTGAACAACTTGGTGGTAGAGAGAGAACCGAAATGGATTAAGGACAGAGGGGAGATGAAGATATTGGAGGCCGTGGCGACCATAGCCAACGAGGAAGGAAAAGCTTAAAATTTCATAAATACTCATTATTATTAAAAAATAATTGTTTAATTTAATTTTGAAGAGATCACATTATATTTTTTATTTAATATTTTAATTTTTTTAAAATATTCATAAAATTTCATAGATACTCATCATTTTATTTAAAAATAATTAAAATGCATAATTATCGATTTGTATAATTTATTTTTGAATATTTTTAATGTATTTCAACGATTTTTCAATAGTTTTCAATGGTTTCTCATGCATGCAGATGGGTCTTTGGCTATATCAATTTAATGAGTTTCTTTTGTATCAGCTAATGTCGGCATACCTTTGTTAGGTTAAGAGTTATCTAGCCATCCATTAAGCAATCAAAGCCTATATATAAAGATATATACAATATATGATAATTTTTTTAAAATAATTTATATTATATATCTTTGAATTTTCTTAAACTTTATGTAATATTAATTATTAGCTTGTTATTACAAAAGTAAATAATGAATTTTTTATTTTTTTTATTTTGGACATTATTATTGTCAAAAGTATTTTGTTAATCTATTTTTTAAAAAATATTTTAGCGTAATAGATATTGTTAGTCACCTATTTTATTAAACACTAAAATATTTGCAAAAAATATTATATGAAAATATTTATTAATTATAATATTTTTAAAATCTTTTTACCATATACGGGTAATATTGATATTTAAAAACTAAGTTCATTGATAAGTATTTTATATATAAAATATCATGTAACAGACAATATTTAGAATTTTTGAATTTGTTTACAAATATAATTTTGCGATATCTCGTTCTATTCTACATACATATTTTGGAGTTGCTTTTAAGGTAGTTTGAGCAAATTTTAGATTATATATAATCAACTAGTTTTTAAGAAAGTTGCTTAGAAATAAAATAAAATATTGTTAAATAAAATAATTATTCATGAATTAATAGTTAAGAAATAAAAGGATTTTTTTATCTATTTTAATAAATATTATTAATTAGCTATTTTATTTGTATTTTAATACATAAATGAGTTTAATTTTTTTTTACAATTGTTAAAGTAATTTTTGGGAGTTATGCTTTATTTACTAAATTTTTAATTGTACATATTAAATATGTTCTATTAATTAAGTGAGTAACCTACTTTTTTCTGTATAACTTTATTGTATTATTTGTATTTGAATGTCTTTATATTATATGATTATTTATAACGATTATAGTTGAGTATAGTTGAGTTAGAATGACGCATAATTTGTTAATTATTTATAATAATTATTTTATTATATTTACATTAAAATTTTTTTTATCTATAATATATTTCTAAATTGCCGTGTAATAAATAATGATATCTAATATTATGAACATCATTAATCTTTTTTGTTAGCTACGACAAGATCTGATGTTGACAGTGGTGAATATAATTTAGTGAAAAGTGAAAATTGATTAAATAAATAATTCAGTTTAGTTGCACAATATTTAAGTTTGGCTTTTATTTATGTTTTAATATTATAATACTTTTAAGTGACTTTTTTAATTATATATATATATTTAAAATTACTTATTCGATAATTATGTCTACTAAAATAATAATATAATTTTGATTAAATAATTTAAAAAAATTATTTTTTATATTTAATACATATGTGAGCTTTTTAAAATTTTTTGACAATTGTTAAGGTACTTTTTGTATTTAAATGTCTTTAAATTATATTATTATTTATAACGATTATAGTTGAGTTGCAATGACGTATAATTTGTTAATTATTTATAATAATTATTTTATTATATTTATATCAAAATTTTTTTAACTATATTCGATATATCTTTGACTTATTTATTATATCTTTTCTAAATAGCCTATTTATATAATAGATATATAATATTATGAAACTGATCTTACTCGTTAGCTACCAGAAGATCTGATGTTAGTAGGAGTAAGCATAATTTGTTGATTATTTATAATAATTATTTTATTATATTTGCATTGAATTTTTTTTATCTATAATATATTTCTAAATTTCCCTTTAATATATAATGTATCTAATATTATAAACATCATTAATCTTTTTTGTTAGCTACCACAAAAACTGATGTTCCGTGGTGAATATAATTTAGTGAAAAATGAAAATGGAGCTAAATAAGTTAAATAAATAATTCAGTTTAGTTGCACAATATTTAAGTTTGGCTTTTATTTATATTTTAATATTATAATACTTTTAAGTGACTTTTTTAATTATATATATATATTTAAAATTACTTATTCAATAATTATGTCCACTAAAATAATAATATAATTTTGATTAAATAATTAAAAAAATTATTTTTTATATTTAATACATATGTGAGCTTTTTAAAAAATTTTGACAATTTTTAAAGTAGTTTTTGGGAGTTATATTTTATTTACTAAACTTTTAATTGTACATATTAAATATTCTATTAATTAATTGAGTAACCTACTTTTATATATAAATTTATTATAATTTTTGTATTTGAATGTCTTTAAATTATATTATTATTTATAACGATTATAGTTAAATTACAATGACGTATAATTTGTTGATTATTTATAATAATTAGTTATTATATTTATATCAAAATTTTTTTAACTATATTCGATATATCTTTAACTTATTTATTATATCTTTTCTAAATAGCCTATTTATATAATAGATATATAATATTATGAAACTGATCTTACTCGCTAGCTACCAGAAGATCTGATGTTACTACGAGTAAGCATAATTTTGTAAAAATCGAAAATAGAACCGAACCAAGTCAAAATAAATAATTCATTTCGATTCACAATAATTTGGTTCAGTTTTCAATTGGATTTTAATATTGTAATATTTTTATGATGAATTTTTTAATATGATATATATAATAATTACTTATTAAATAATTATTTCTACTAAAATAATAATATAACTTTCATCAAATAATTAAACATATTTATTTTTCTATAACTTATTATTCAATTAAATATTTGGTTGCAGAACGGAATTTGGTTCAGTTTTGGGGAAATTTTGGTTCAGTTTTGTTTAAAAATTTGGCCACCAATTATAATCTACTATTATTAATAAAAGAAAAAGTCAATAGTAACCTGAAATTAAAAATAGGAGAATCAGCCAATTGAAATACGAATAAATCTAAAAAATATATTAAAAATACTTCTATAGATAGTCAATGGTTCGAATCTCACTAACTTCAATTTCTTTTAAAAAATAATAATATTACCTTTAATGATATAAGGTTATGAGTTCGAAACCAGCCAACCTTAATTTTTAACTTCCTATTAATAAAACTCTATTGAATTGTCTTGAGAAAAATATAATAAAAAAATCAAATAGTTGTAATTCATCTTTTTATTTAAGTAGGATATATCTTTAAAGTTAATCATACTCTATATCTGAGATATTAAACTCTTACGGTCAATCTCATTATTCAATAAGCGCTTATCTATAAAATTTAAATCTATCTAGTTTAGGACGTACATGTCACGAGACATCTTACCTAGTGTTAGTTAGTTTGGTTATTGAATGCTCACCCGTTCACATTGGCCGCCTTGACCAAAATTGTTGTGTAATTGTGAGTACGGTCTCTTTTACCATTTTTAAAGAGATCTAGGATGCAAAACCCAGCTTCGGGTTAGGGTTTTCTCAGCTTGTTGTTTACCCAGTTTGGGCCAATCTTGAGTCAAATCGAGCAAGTTCGAGCTAGACCAATTTTTTGAATATGAGTATGGGGCCCAGATAGCCATATGAGTATGTTATGGAGGCTGAGTATACCTAACATGTATATGATAGATACAACAGAAAATAAGTTATCAATGTATACACCAGGTATACAAATGAATTTTTTTATGAGTTAGCTAGGGTTTTAGGCCTAAATCTAGGCCTTTGGAACATTTAGTATCTATTTAAGATTTTCAGGGTATCTCATTTACATGCATCTTAAGGATTTCGGATTACCGGATTATGCCCCTATAGGCCAGCTAAATTGAGTTCATGGTTTGAGGCTCATTTAGCCTTTTTGCTTCAATTATTGCATATAAAGTCACTTTTATGACTCGAGTCAATTTTGACTTTGGACGGTCTCGATCCGAGCTTTTTGTCCATATGTATATTGCATACACCCATAGGTGGGCCCCACTAGGCCATGAGTTGTCAGAGGTTTAGATCGTGCAACATGGCAAGATCTAAGCCTTCCACGTCATTCCTAGCTTCACCATGCTATTTTTCCATAGATTTTCCATGATTTTGGAGTTTCCCACCATTACCGCCACCAGATTAGTACCATCATTATCACCTCATGACCGGCTATCGGTCTGTACCTACCATTACCATTGGTGCCGCCGTAGTCGCTGTTGGTGACCAAGTTTTTATCACTTTTCATCACCACCTCTGCCACCTATCGGGTCATTTTCGATCCAACCATCTACACACTTTCATCTTGTCGAGATCTCTATTTTGAGACAACCCATGATCACCACCACAACCGTGATCGTCACAGGCGACATCGCCTCACCGAGCGGTGATACCGCCACTTCTCGGCCATTTTTCGGCTAGCCAGTGGCTGGACTCCGCTGATCGTCACCACCAACACCTCTGCCATGATGCCCCCGTCGATGCCAAATGGCGGCAGCCCCAGCCGCGCCACCGTTAGCATTTACTAGCGATGGGCACACCAGCAGCCCTCTTGCCAACCCATTTACCCGCGTCGCATTCTCTTGCCTGCAATTACCTGCCCACGCTCGCGGCTGTGTTTGCCTGACTCATCTTGTTCACCAGCCCGCCAACCTATGTCTGAGTCCGCCAATCCAGTTAGGTCTGCCTAGTCAACCCAGCCCATTTTTCAGTTAACCTAGACTGGGTTGGTTCAGCCATTCGACTTGATCTGGTTCAGCTTGGTTCGGTCTGACCTAGTTATTTTCGTATCATTTTTGACAGTTTTTCAACTGTTTTTTGTAATTCGAGAGCCGCTACATTAGTTTAGATGCATATTCACATAACTTAGCATGTTGGATGTTATGATTATTTTTCTTTATTTATTATTTTATTTATTTATTTATTTATTATTATTCATTTCTTATTATTCGTGTATTTATTGATTATAATGCATGTTTATATGATTACTTATTATTAATAATGATATGTTTACTTATTAATGTTCGTGTGTATGTTATTATTTAATTTTATTTAAGATTAATGAGTATTAAAATTTTTTTTATTTATCAATTTATCAATTATTTATGTGTTTACTAACACAAGTATATATAATATTTACTCGTGTTTACCCGTGTACTTATATAGTATAATTATAATATTATTTTATGGTTAGAGTATTATTTATTTTCATATATTTATTATTATCTAATTATATATGAGAGCATTTCTTTGTTTATTTATTTATTTATTATTATTATTATGTCTCAATTTGTGTGCCACATGTTTAGTTATAGGTTTCCTACTACTATTTTATCTATTTAGATGTATTAATGATACGAGCTCACACCATGAGCATGCATCATATAGAGATATTATTCTTTTACTTAGCAATGGGTTTCAATATAGGCTACGAAGTCCGAACTCGCTGTAGATGTGTCAATGCACTTGGAGCTTGGATTACTGGTCCAAAGGACTCTCCCTTTGCGAGTTTAATCGTGTTTTACACGTAGGATGGCATTAGCGGTGTTTTATCAGATCCCTTCGATGTTGGGAAATTTTGCTATGTTTTTTTACACATGTTTAATAAAGCTACAAGGATGAGATCTCTTGTTGGTTTTTAAACCAAAACTCCAGAAATATATAATATAAACCTCTTCCCTAAGCTTATTATATAAGTACATGCATTTTTATGGATTTCACGAATAAGAAAGTGAGCAGTATAGAGATATGTATGGACTGTACCAATACTCCTTCAAACCCTAAGGTAGTGCATTGTATGAGGCTATTGTATAGCGTAACACATTTTCAAAATTTATGGCACTAACTTAACTGTTCTTTTGCCACTTGAGTATCGTGGCGGCTGTAATATGGCAGATGTGAGGGCGTAAACGTTGTATGTATGAATATGAATATTAGTAGTGCATGCGAACCGACACTTGTTTAAGTATGTTTGTTTACCACCCAGTGTGAGGCAATTCTGAAGTTTCATAAGTTTCTGTGGGTAATAGAATACCTATTTATCAGGTTGTATTAGTTATTTTTTAGACCAGTAACACTCGTTACTAACATTTTTCATATAATATATATAGGTCTTGTAAATCTTGAGTCGACTTTGGTGGGAGGACAGATAAACGCTACACACACTTGAACTCAACGTAATTATTTTCTTTTTTACTTTTATTTATTTTTAATGTGTTTTGGCGTATAGTTAACAATGTCTTTTATTCTCATAACACCAAAAAGGTGTTTCGATCTATTTTATTGATCGAGTCTTACCGACCAATAATTTTAAACATGACTCGACTCGATCATAACATTTTAAACATGAACAAAAATCGAGGTGTTACACAAGTTGGCCAAAAATAGTGTCCAACTATGGGTTTCGAATGGGTTCATTTGGTTTACATGTGCAGGGCCAAGGCCGCACCGCACGTGCTATGAGGGTTTATGTATACCCAAGTATCGATGATAGCGTCAGATACGCATCAGCAGACTGAGTTATCAGTAGATATGAGAGTATACAGTTGATGATTTTATTTTATTTTTATGTTGTGACCGTAGAATTAGTTTAGGCCGAATAACGCATTAGGACGCGTTAGATGGTATTCGGGTGGGTTATTAGTTATACGACATGTCATTTGGATGTTGTGATATTTTGTTTGATTTTATGGGATTTTTCCCAATTTTTCTAGATTTTTCTGGGATTTATTCCGAGTCCGTTATCATTCTTGACTCGAGCCCGTGTCGAGTCAAGTCTTATTTACAACTTTGCCATCGCCCTATACTCCTCATCTTCCTCCCCAAACCCCCACCCGTGTTTTCACCGCCGCCGCCCCTAAGATTTTTCCACCGCCGTCGACGCCACCTCGCCGCCGGTCGACGCCGCCCAGCCCGGCCGTGCCGTCGCCTTGCCGCCTCGACCACGCCCGGCCACCGTCCGGCCGTCGCAACGCCGGAAATCGCCCTCGATTTCCCGCCGTTCCCGACACGATTCCGCCGCCGTCTGCGCCGGACCGCCGCCGCCATGACGTCGGAGCTTCTCCCCTCGACCTCCCCTACCTTTCCCCCTGTTTAGCGCCGCCGTCGAGGCCGGCCGTGGGTCTGATCGGAGCGGCCGACCGCCCCGACCGCACTCGACGCCGCCGTTGGTGGCCATCGCCGCCGCGGCTGCCCTCGTCGTCACCACCATTGGGTTCAGCTCACCGAGACGGTGCTAACCCCTACCTCCGATTGCCTCGCCGGAGCAGTCACCGGAAAACCACCGGAGCTGCCGGAAAACCGCCGGCATAGTCGCCGGAAAACCGCCGACTCGCCTTCACCGCCTTCGTCCGTCGGCACCGATTTCAGCGCCGATCGCGAGGTGGTTCTTCCTTCTTTTTTTAGAATTATTACATACATGTTGTGGTCATAGTAGCATATTAGAATTAATTTTATTAACTTCATGCTTTTAGTTTAATTAATCGTGATTATGATAAACATGTGATGATTAGCGTAAATTGTGTTGTATGATGTGAATGCTTAGTAATGAAATTGTTAGTAAACCATTGAATAGTTAATTAAATGCTTGTTAACTAGTTAATTTATGAATTTGTATGAATTAGGTTTTGCATGCTAGCATTAAGTTAAACAGATTAAATTGATTAAACCATTGTCACCTAATTAGAATAGGTATGCTTTGAAATTGGAATTAAAAGTGCTAGGTAATAAGTAACATATGAAATGATAAAATTATTAACTTGCTTGACAATTAGAGATGTAGGGTAATTGTCGAGATGATTGTCATGGTTGATTAGATGATTGTATGCATGTGGATATATTAGTTATATAGGCGTGCATCATATATGTATGGGCGTTAGTAAATAGTTATGTTCATGTAGGTTCGTTGCAGGAGCTCGCCGTCTAGGCACGAGACTGCGCTTGGAGCTTCTGACAGGTCCGTTAGGACACGCTTCTCAGGTTTTATCGCTCTATTCTATCGGTGATTTGATTTATTGATTGTAGGACGTGTCAGGTGGATGATTTATTGGACCCCACCTAACACGGGTCACCTGGTCGATGTTTTTCGGAATTAATAACCCTCGAGGATGAGATCCCTCGAGTTTGTTTTCGAAAATAAGATCCACCTCAAGTTGCCTTCGGGCCTATTATAATAAATCCCGACCCAGCCCTATAAATAGTTTTATCGAGTTTTCAGTGAGACAAGAGAAGATGAGTCGACTGCACGTACCATGAGCGGATGCCGTGCCAGTCAAAGCGGGCTCTGGATTAGTGCCAGCGGACTGTTCCATTCCCGAGGGATCCTGACAACTCCGCGTTTGAGTTCCTCACACCCGGAGGACGTGGAGGTTTACGGGTACTGTTTAGTACAGCGCATGTCCGGACTTGTGGTTCAAAGGGTACTAAAGGCGACTGCCTGAGAGTGCTCGGTCTACGTGCTCAAGGCCAGGAGTAATATGGAGGTTCGGAGAGGGCTTAGGATAAAAGTTTTACGTGAAGTACTGAAAAAGAAGTGTCGTGAGCGGCACAGTACCAGATAGATTGGGATGCTGTTGAGTCAGCTGCTCGACGGCTCCTTTGTAGTTGCCCTTATGAGAGTTCTTGAGGAAGATATATATGATGGTTTGCTTTCCATGAGAGTTTGCTCTCATGTTCCAGTTTGATATTAGTTATTTCCGGACCAGTGACACCCGTTGCTGACGTTTTTCTACTATATGTAGGTGAGGATGATGATTGGTGTATGCCGGCCTCGACGAAGGAGTAGCGCTTGCATTGCACACACATACCTGGTGCCGCGCCGACTTTTGCGTAAGATGTGATGTGATTGGCTTTTGTAGTAGATTTACATATTAGTATTTATGCATGTGTTTGTGAGGCTTGTATGACCTTGTTTTAGAAATGTATGATTTTCTAGAAATGTTTTGAGAAAAGCTCTAATGCCAGATGATAGCTATGTTGAAATGAAAAGAAACCAAATGACGCTGAGTATGAAATTGCAGGTGGGCTAGATGCCAATTACGATATGTGTAGTTGATTTGAAGTCTAGTGTGATATAAATTGTTGTTTTATATATATACATATTGTGCCGTATTTTAACAGGTCATCCCCTTATTGCACTTTTAGGGGAGGCTCTGTCCGTTTTATTCTAGATTTTATGAATTTTATTGTTGTTTTAATTATTTTGGTGTGCGGTGATTATCATGACATTCACGTAGTATCCTGTTAGGGTTTTGCATCTCATTCATATATTGTTTGCGCATTAGCGGCGTGCTCCATCTTGAGACGTCGAGAGGGTTATGTCGTAGCCGTTTAGGTTTTGGGTCAGCCAACTTAATCGGTTTACGAGTAGTTCGATCCTTTGTAACAGTTCTGGTCCGGGTTGAGAGTAAACCGGATTGGGGTGCTACACAAACTGCCCGTAGCACGTCGTAACGTAGTAAACGACCTAAAACTATTTCTACGATCACTGTATATATAATAATAAAAATAAAATAAACTACATATTCTTATATATTCTGATAACTCATTCTGTTCTGTTGTGTTCGTGACATTATCATCATATACTTAGGTACGAATGACCCTCATAGCTCATACACGCGACCGACATCGGCTTAGTGCACGTGTCCTAAAACTGACTAGATTCAAAAATAACGGTCTAACCGACTGATTCTGAATATAAAACTGACTCGAATCATGGGCTTTACAACATATCTCACTGTTACAACAACACTTGTTGTTATCAACTTTTTAAAAATCTTGTATCTCAATTTAATGGGTCTCAAACTCTTCGTAACTTGAGTTTTACTATGAAGTTTTGTAATAGTAGCATGGTTATCAAAATGGACTAAGATAGTAGGAATTGACTTTTCAAGAATGAAAATTTTGGAAAGTAATTCCCTAAGCCATTGCGCTTCTTTATTAGATATATCCAATGCTATTAATTCTGCTTCCATCATCCATATGGTAATAATTTTCTGTTTGGTTAACTTCTATGATGCAACCCCACTAATGAGGGTTAATACATATCCACTCGTGAATTTTGTATCTTTTGAATTTAATAATCAATTTGCATTACTATAACCTTTTGACATAAGTACAAACTCGGTATAGTGAATCTTTATTTCACTAGTACGCTTTGGATACCTTAGTACTGTCTCTAAAGTATGTCAATGAACTCTAATGGGATTATGAGAGTTTCTACTTAACTTACCCGCAGTAAAGGCAAAGTGAGGTCTCCTCCAATTAGTGAGATCTTTTAAACTATCAATTACTTGGGAATGCTTATGGCATAACACATTATCTTCATCATTCTTCTTTAATTTAAGACTTTGAATCGTATAGTATGTTCACATGTTTATATTTAAAAAATAATACTTTTTTAACAACTTTTTCACACAATGACGCTCATAAAATTTTACTTTCTGAAATCTTTAAAATTTTAATTCTAAGTATAATGTCGATAAGTCCAAGATCTTTCGTCACAAAATTCTTAGTCAAGAAGTACTTTATAATCTCAATAATCTTACTTGAGTCTTTTTAAAACTAAGGATATCATCTATATGTAAACATAATATTATATGTAAACTTCTATAATTGTTCCCATAAAAATATTTATCAGAATTACATGATATAAAATTAATTAATTTTGATTATATTATCAAAATTTTCATGTCATTGCCTCCCTCGTAGGCACGCACAAAATGTGTGGATAATGGCAGGAAAAAAAACACACACCAGGCAAATTGGCTTAGTTTTGCTCTTCTAGTCCGAACCAAGCCAAGCCAAGTCTAGCTTGGCTTCTATTGAGCCGAGCTAAACTCGTTCGTATTTGACTTCAAGCCTATCTAGCTGAGATCGAATGGGACTCGGCTTGAGGATGTTTTGAGCTGAGCTCGCTGCCATGCCTATACTGAACCTGATGGAGAGGGTATATGCATTGAATGCGATTTATACGCATCTTGGACAATGGACACGGTGCCAAGAGGGATAAAAAGGTCAATTGCTTGTTAGGCAATGGGTCCAAAAATGTGAAATGAAATCGAACGAAAATATGGACATGACCGTACTAATTATTGATGACACAAGATAAAATATCTGTGTTGAAGTGACGCATTCTGCCCGTGTATCTTTTTGGCGCAGAACCCTAGTTATTCCCAGACGCCATCGCCATGTACGGTTCGGTTAGATCTGACGACCGTGGCGGCGGCGGCGGCGGCGGCGGTTACGGTGGTTTAGGTGGCGGCGGCGGTGGCGGTTACGGTGGAAGCCACCAGGGCCGAGGTTTGTGATGGGATTTTAAGTTTTATATGTAAGATGGCTGTTGGATTCGGCATGGTCAATCGGATTTATAGGAATGAACATGTTTTTTGCAGGTGGGGGCTACGGTGGTGGGTTTCAGGGCGGAGATCGCGGCAGGGGTGGTGGTGGTTATCGCGGCAGTGGTCGAGGCGGCGGGAGTGGCCGCGAAGGTTATTGGCAGTGCCCGAATGCTAGGTCTGTCTATCGTTCTCTACCATTTACGCATTACGGTTTGATATTGAACAAATTTTTTTATTTGTAACTACTGTTCTTCTCTCTGATTGTTTGTTTGTTCGAAGCAGGATTTTTTGTTGCGTGATTTGAGATATTATTATATTCATTTCTTGTTACATGTTTTGAAGATTAGTGATTTTGCATATTGTTGGTACTTTCTACTAACTTTTCTTGAAAAGATATAATATTTTTTTATGTAGAATTCATACTTTATTCTTTCTTTTTTTTTCTAGTAATTTTGTAGTTCTGAGAGTTTGAAAGGTGCCTGCTTTAGCTTCCTTATCTGCAATTTTTTATTGACTTTGGAGTTGTGACCAGTTGTAATTCTATAATCTTTAATCTCATCCTGCAGTATTTTTTAACTTATCGTCTTTTATTGGCAGTTGTGGGAGCCTAAATTGACAAATTAGGGTTTCGTGCCGCACAATGTTTTAAGTTTGTGCAAAAGCTGGAACTGTTTGCCTTGCGTTTCTGAGAGATTAAATACTTTTGTTTTCTTAGTATATTTGTTTAAAGATCAATTCTTTTGCATAGTCTTGGTATTGCATGAGACTTATTTCTTAAAAACATATATTATATCCATTCCTTTTTGGGGATTCTTACTAATCCGTGTTTAGTCTGTCCATATTGTAAAAGTTTTAAAATTGCCGGAGTCATGAATGCCTTTATCTTTCAGTAGCAATTTTCCACTCAATTGTTTATTGACTTTGAAGTTGTAACAAGTAGCAATTTGTTCAGTGTTCGATGTCATCCCGTAGTATTTTTTAACACTTCCATCTTTTCTTGGCAGTTGTGGTAACCTAAATTTTGCTAGAAGAACTGAGTGCAACAAATGTGGTGCTCCCAATCCATCTCCTGCAACTGGGGGTGGTGGTCGTGGAGGATATGATGGAGGTGGAGGTGGACATGGTTATCACAGAGGTGGTAGCAGTGACTATAACAAAGGTGGGCGTGGAAATTATTATAATCGAGGCCGCAGTGACTATAACAGAGGCCGTGGTGGTGATTTCGATCGTGGCCATGGCGGTTATGGTGATAATCGTGGTGGAAGAAGTGGTGGATATGGTGGTGGTGGTGATGACGTAAGAGGGGGTGGCTACAGGAATGCTGGAAGTGGTGATGTGGGAAGAGGAAATGATTATGGCAGTGGTGCTGATGGTGGAAAGGGCAGTTCATATGGTGATAGTTATGGAATTGATGATTCTGCTTATAATCAAGTCCCTCCTGCTAACCAGAGTTCTTATGGAGGAGCGCCTGGAAGCTATCCTACTCCAAGTTCCAACACTGGCAATAGTGGATATGGTTCTGATCATGTTCCACCTAACACCTACATTGGGGGGCCAGATTCATATCCTCCAAGCTATGGGGCGCCTCATGGAAATTATGGGACAGCTCCCAACAGCTATGGTGCTCCTCCAAATAGCCATGGCAGTGGTGAAATTTCTGGTGATATGCGCAGTGGTGGGAGAAGCGGTACATCACATCACAGTGGTTATGGTGGTCGTGATAGTGGACCTAGGCAATCATCAGCTGGAGGATATGGTCTCTCACCCACCGACCAACATCAGAAGGTGAAACAGTGTGATGGAAATTGTGCTGATGATTGTGACAATTCAAGGATATACATTTCAAACTTGCCGCTGGATGTTACCATGGATGAATTAAGAGAGTTGTTTGGAGGTATTGGGCAGGTAAAGAGTGCTTTAAATATCTGTTTTTTAATTCTTACTTGCGAGCTTGGTAAGATTTTAGCATAGCAGATGATATTCTATAGTTTATTTGTTTCTATCCTCTCATCATGTCAATGCCATTTTTTGCCTCTTTTGATGTATCTATGCGGTTAATTGAGGTTATTTAAAATTTTTTCTCTAGGTTGGAAGAATTAAACAAAAGCGGGGCTACAAAGACCAGTGGCCCTGGAACATCAAAATATACACGGACGAAGATGGGGACCATAAGGGAGATGCTGTCTTATCTTACGAAGATCCATCGGCAGCACATGCTGCTGGAGGATTTTACAACAGTTAGTTCTTGGCCCCTTCTTGGCACTTTTGCTTTTTTGCTCAGAATTTGCATTGACGAATTATTTCTGCAGATTATGATCTGAGAGGTCACAAAATTAGTGTTGCAATGGCAGAAAAAACTGCACCTAGAGCTCCCCCTTCTTATCAACATGGGTATGTTCAAACTTTCACGAGTATTGTTTGGTTAAAGCTTTATACTATAGTGATGTTGGACTCACATCTGGTATTTTTAATTTAACAAAATCTTCTCATGTTTCAAGTTGAAGCTCGTTTGGTCTACTATTTGGTATATATTCTTCTTCCTTTTTAGTTTGCTAGAAGTCGAATTATATTTTATATTTGTTGCTATGGTTTAAGAAATGCTAATCTTAGTCGGCCTTGTCGATCTGAGGTATTGGAATATGAAAAAGGTGGCAGTCATCTTTCTTATGTTGTGATTTGCTGAATTTTGAGCCACAATAAGTTATTTTTGTATGTATCTGCTTTGATTTTTTGGTATTTTTGCTAAATCTTTGAAAGTTATCAATCTGTTTTTCATATATCTTTTCTATGTTTTGGATTGGCATATGATTCATTTTTGGTGATTCATTTTTTGCGTTTGACTGGTTTTACTTAATTATTTTTTGTGCTAATGTGACTGTGATGCTTTTCATTATCTGCTCGCTAATATGAGGTTTCAGTTTTTGTTTTGAATGCTTAAATCAAAGTTAATGAGTTTTTTAGTAAATATTTTAATGGTTATTTTCTTTTGTCTTTCTTATTTTTTATTAATGTTTATTCTGATGTGCTGATCATACTTGAGAAATGATTGCTAAAGGGTGTATGTTCTAGTTATTCTTTAAAATTCAACTATTATTCGGAATAATTTACAATTTGGGTGAAATTTTAGTGATGTTTGTAGTTTTGACATTTTTTTACCTGCGTCTGTTTTTAGTCATCATTCTTTATTGGCCTAGTTAGGGAATTTTATCATAATTAAATGCTTTGAAAATTTGTGTCTTTCAGTATGTAAATAGCTTCAACTTTTCAGTGTTTTTATTTATACTTATGAAGAAGTGGTTCTGAATTGACTATTTCTCCTCACCTGAATTACTCTCCAATCATTTCCAAAGAGGTGTTGAGTGAATGTGTGGAAGTAAGACGTTGTTTATGTTTTCTTTCATGATTGCGTACAAGTCACCTTTTGGTCTTTTTATTTACTCTGCTGTATTGACCATGGTCTATGTACTTTTTCCCCTGCACTCGATTTAATCATGGAAAAATGGATTGTTAAAGGTAGTGAAATTTAAGGGTGAATTATTGCATTGGAGTGGTTTATTGTAAACTTGGTTGATAAAATTGGATAAAGTTGCTTGGTTTGGTCATTAAATCACTCGTAATAATTTTACTGAAAGCACATTTTGTCAATATCTGTTGTATTACCTCATTCTGGAAGTGTTTGCTATTATCAATTCTTGTGATATCGTGTACCTTCTCACAGTTTGTTATGGTAGAATTTTGAGGCATTGTAGTTTCTTCATCTGTCAATAATATATACACATTTTATTTCTAATCATTTGGGTCTACAAGTGGCTATGAGCAATCATTTATTCAAAGATTTTTTTTATTTTTAAATTGTAATCATATCATTAGATTTGTGGTGGTTCAAAATTTGAAGCTTATACAATTCCTTGGATTCAGTTTTATCATGCTGTGATGAATCAGCTAGTGACTGCCATGTCAACATATTTTTGGTCTTATTTGTTTCTTATTTCAGTGGTGGTAGAGGTGGCTATGGAGGTGGTGGGCGCAATAGAGACGGAGGTTCAGGGCCGGACAGGAACAGCAATTATGGTGGCCATCGATCCCGTCCTTACTGAGGTCTTACGATTTAATGTGAGAATTTTGTACTAAAAGAAAGTTGAGATTTTGAGAAAATTCTGTGCTTTTCCTTTGCAAGGAGTTGTGTTCTGTCAGCATTAAGGTAGCCTAGTACATGTACACTGCAAAACTCTTTTCCGTTCCTACATGCTGGAGGCCTGCTTATTTGTTTTGGTTTGAATTTAATCTAAATTGCTGTGAATGTGTTTTTATAGAGGCAAAGTGGATAACTTCCAAATTGCTGTAGGTAAAGATATATCAGGTGAGTGCTTTTCTGGATTTTAAAACTGCTATCTTTGTAATATTAGCCAAGTCCTTTGCACCACTGCTCCCTAGTTTTCAGTCAAAAACTCTTTTTTTGTAGAGAACGGGCATTGTTGATCAACAGCTTCCATTTACTTCACACTATAATTTTGTCCTCTAAAAGTTAGTTAGTATATTATGATTTTTGCTTGAAACAATTGATGAAAACATACTTTCTTTTTGGCATGGGGTGGGTTTGTTCGATTACAGGGTCCCGCCTGAGCGATTGGATGGATCTGATTGTTTGATGACGATGTTTATGCTGTTCCGCTTTGGCATTCATATGCTCACCATGTTGGTACCTTCGCTTTAGGTAAGTACACAGGAATCTACTTTGGACGGGTCAGGGTTTCACATGATGTGACTAGAAAATAATTCTGTTCTGATTCATGATGGGAACGATGGAGTACTAAGGGGACTGGAAACAATTTCTTAATCTGTAAGCCAAACTGAAGTGTTTATTCATATCAAAGCTGAACTGGTTGATCAGTTCGTAGGATTTTCTTAGCAAGGCCTTAAAAAGGAGGGTTGCGCTGAATTATGTTCACGAGGAATTGTTGTGCCAGGGACTTTTAGGTGTTGCTGAAGGTGTTATAGATTAATAAGCTTTTCATTTATATGATCTGTTGCGGAATTGCTAAACGAATATGTAAGTAATTGTTTATGTAGAATCTAATTTTCTTGCTAATGGTTGCAGTCAATCTGTGCACGGTGCATTACAAAAAAGGCATTTTGGATATTGATTATCATTATATAATATATATCAGCGTGATTTTCCATGTGTATTTTGATTACTATATACACATTACTGCCGGCTAGTTATTGTCCTCATGGACAAGCTTCTTTCTGGACTTATGGCAGTTTGATAAAGTGTGCAGTTGTAGATTTAATGTCGGGCAAATTCAATGAATTTTTTGAGGCGAACGATTACGAATTGCGTAAGTATATTCTCTTATCCTTTAAAATTCTAGGGTACGGTGTCGTTAATGTTTGCGTGCGAATGTACTGTTTCTGATGTTGATCTGCACTTGGAGACGGGTGTATGATACCCAACTTGGAATTATTCTGGTTATAATGTGCTAATCCATGTAAATTGTATATTAGCGTTTGCTAAAATGGCTGATATTTGAAGCAAGAATGTTACATTTGAAGCAAATGCATTTGTTTGGAACCTAAACTTTAATAATTAAAAATAACAATAAAATGATAATGTAGCAATTGAGCTCTTCAGTATTTGTGGATTCAAATAAAGAACCATTGGTAGGCTGTTCGGTTAATACATCTGGTTGGGGAAGCAGCAAAAGTCGAGTTTATTAGAATTTTTATAAGATAATTGGAAATAATGAGGCCTATATTTAGGGTAAGGTCGAATTAACGTTAAGATATGCTAGGATCATAGATTAACAGCTAGTGGGTGTTAGAGATTATTACATTATTCACCCGGAGACCTTATTGAGGTGATCTCAGTTGACAATTACGTTGTCCGAGTACAAGGCAATCTAATTTGTATAATATCATTTTCAAATAAATTTATTAATTTTTATTTTAAACCTAGTGTCTCAATTGAATTTATTGAATATTATGTTAGTTTTTTAACCACTAATAAGGCATTGGTTTCAATAAAAAAACTTAATGTGAAATCTCAAGAAGATTTGATCACAATTTTTTAACCACTACATAAACCTTTTGAAGCTGAAGCTGGGGCTATGTACACGAGAACAAATTTTGAAATGTTTAAAGATCAATTGAAAAGGAGCCAAGGTTGCATTTACAAGAAAATCGGCGAGGAGAGTTCAATTACAAAATATGAAGTGTTTCCACATGATGATGATGCTAAAAAACATGTTGTTGCATACCAAACTTGTGGACAAGTGAATGTCACATGTAGTTGCAAGAAATTTGAAAGCGAAGGAATTTTGTGTATGCACATTTTGAAAATTTTTCATAAGAAACAACTCTGCAAAATTCCAAGTCAATATGTGCTATATCGTTGGACAATTAAAGCTAGATATTGTTATTCAAGCCAAAGTGAGGATACCAACCTCATTCATTCCTCTACAAGTCCACTTACTCCATTGCAAATATAGAGATTTCGGAATATGACTATCCGATTGCAAGATTTGGGAACAAGTTTAGATGAGCGATATCATTTTGCATTACCTCTTTTAGAAAATTTGGTTGAAAAACTTGATGCGATTGGGAGTTCATCTTCATTGAGAGTACAAACAAGTAACGAGTC
Organism: Piper betle; assembly: GCA_033002965.1. Classification (NCBI taxonomy): domain Eukaryota; kingdom Viridiplantae; phylum Streptophyta; class Magnoliopsida; order Piperales; family Piperaceae; genus Piper; species Piper betle. Next base: position 156,029 of record JAURVB010000268.1, read on the forward strand.
TGTTGAGAGACAAGTTAGAACTTCAATGGAGCATATTCCTCAAATAGTTGTACGCAGACCCCTCTCAGTTGCATACTAAAGGTCGTCCCAAGAATTGTCACAGATTGAAGGCTGGATACGAAGTTGTTCAAGCTCAAACAAAAAGAACGGATGTGTAGTCTTTGTAATGAGAGAGGTCATTATTCTACAACATGTAAAAATATTCATAGCAATTGTAACAATGATCCCATGTAATAGGATTTTGTGGGCTTATATAATGTATGGTTGTAGATGTTGGGAAACATTGTCTTTGTATTTTTGTGCATTTTATAAAATATAATCTTATGTAATGTTATTAAATGATTATAATTTTTTGTATTTATATTGTTTTTAATATCATATCTATATCACTTGAAACACAATCATGATATCAAAATTCAGTGATACCGTTTTTTGTTTATTTACATAATTATAACATCTCAAATTTTCATTAAATTTTGACTACGTAGGATCTTGATGGATTCGAACCACTATCCCTCAAGAATTTCTTGAGTGCTCTGCCAATTTTGAGCTAAAGATCCACAACAGTTTAAGTCATTGAAAATGAAAGGTTAATGTCATTCCAAATTTCATGCCAGATATAGACAACACAATGCACAAGTAGGGCACAATGCACTCATCTCGAGTAAAAATCACTCAAACAAAACAAAGTCACGACTTTTCACATTCTAATCATAAAATGAATAGCATGTAAAAAAGGCTGCCACAAGCAATCCAATTTGACCATTGTAACAAACACATACTGCAAACAGGTCTGTACCTTTTTAATATTCTTGCTATTCATATTTCACATTGACAGACGCTTCTCACAATGGAAAGGTTCTGTGGTGGACTCAATTGTAGGTGCTTTTCTCACCCAAAATGTCTCAGACCATCTATCAAGGTAACTTCAGTTGCATATTTTTCTTCTGTGGATAAAACCAATAGATCTGTATAGCAGTTACCGTAAAATGATCAAATCATGAAACAACATGGCTCTTGCTGCAAAGTTTCCACTACGTCCAAAAGGAAGAGAATGGGAATGGGATAGAGAAGAAATAAGCATACCAAGAAAACAAGAGGCTACCCTTCATAAGATGACATTTGGAAAAATGAACATATTGTCTTTCATGAGGATACAGTTAGCTTTCACAATCATGAGAAAATTATGGACAGAAGCACAAAATCATCTGGAGAGTATATTGGGTCAAGTGAAACAGACAACATGAACACTGAACTGATATACAATGAAAATGAGAAAAACAAGCCAAATATTGCCTCAAAGAGAAATATGTGAACCATTAGACACAACAGCAACTTCATGGAGTTCAGTAATCTATTCCTTTTCTTCAAGAAATTTATGTACCATGGTCAACAAACAGATGAAGCCAAATCCGACCTTCCAGGATACAGTCAATATGATAGAGTACGAGTGAATTCAAGACTTCAGCAAGTTCTGCACTTTGTCTGACGAATTTATACAGTTGAATGGAGACAAAATGCTCCAAAAGCTACATGATGATGAAGGCAACTTTGTACAATCATCTACGAAGCTTGACCACCATTCAATTGGACCAGCACCTTTAAGCGAAAGGGAAAACAGCAATCCCAATGCAAATTCTATTCAGAAATTCTTTCCTACATTGCAATATAGAAAAAGAAAAGAACAGACAGAAAACAAGAAGGAACAAATATGGAATGGTGTACAAGAGGATCTTCACTTAAAAAACTTTGGGGAGCATAGAAGTTATCGGACAATGGATTGTTTGGACTATGAAGCTCTTCGAAGAACAAATATTGATGAAATATCAAATACAACAAGGGAAAGGGGAATGAACAACTTACTTGCAAAAAGAATACAGGTAAACTTACTACATTTGAGAGCTTTCCGAGATCAGTTGATTAAATTCTTAAACATCGCAAGAATTTGTTTATTAGCTCATCACAAAAATTCAATGCTAAAAATGTAATTGCCGGAAAGTTTTAAACAACTGTTTTCAAATTTATAAATCACATAATAACAAAATAAACAAAACTCTTTCATTACAGATGGGAGTTAGTTTTGCAGGATTTTCTAAATCGTCTAGTTCGTGAAGAAGGAAGCATAGACTTGGAGTGGCTAAGAGATGCTCCACCAGACAAATCCAGACAAATTTCAATACATGTGAACACCAGTAACGTGAAAAGCAAACAAAATTCAATACAAATTCGCTAAAAATCCCAAAATCCAGACAATTGATACACCTAGCTCCAATCCATACTCCCCACACATCTATCTGTCTGTCTCAATAACCACTAATCGAGTCCCAAGTTGACTCATTTTAAATATGACATAGTTTAAAAAGCAGACAGAAAAGTTACTAATCATAATAGAAGACTGCCAACAATTTTTCTTACAGGCAGCCCAATCTGGAAAAATAACTTAGCTGCGCATATAGTAAGCAACAAAAAACAATTATTATAGGAATAAAACTATTAAAAGGAATCATGAAACCAAATACGACCCCTGCCTGAGTCAGGAAACAATTCGTATGCTGTATATCTTGACAAAAATATAGAGAGCTGTTGGACTGAATTATTCAGGTCCATATCCATAACTTGAGCAATGGGTTCTATCTGATTGCTACCTGTTGATGCCACCTAATTGAAGCACCAAGATGAGCAACATGCAAGTAAGAACTAGCCATGATAGAGGACAAACAAACAAAATTTAACTCACTACCTCACCTCAATGTGACCAACATCCATAACTAATGCAGTATTAGGTATTTCAGCTTGCTGTATAGAAGGCCAACATCTGGTTCACTTACTTCTATTAGATTGTTGACAATACCATAGTTATCAGTAACTGAAGGCCCAACATCTGGTTCACTTACTTCTATTAGATTCCCAAATTGGCATTCCAAGCATCCATCAATGTGAAAGCAAACACATTGTCTCAAATTTCAATGCCAAGTCTCAATTTTTTCAAACGCACAAATTAATAAATCTACTAGCTCACAATCGTAAAAAAAACCAAAAAAAGCACACATACCATTTCCAACAATGCAGAATCCCGTCCCATCTGACCAGCACCACAGAATCAGACCAAAGATTCTTACTTTCCAAGCACCCAGATCCCCAAAACGACCGACATCCACTCCAACCAGCTCTACCGCCATCGCCTGCACGCACCAGAGCGCCTCCTTCTTCTCCGCGCGCTCCCGGTTCTTGGCCCGGATCTCGTTGAGGATCACGCAGATCTTGCCATCGCCACCGGGGGAGACGAGGCCGAGGAGGGCGTCGACGTTGGCGGCGACAATGTCGGCGGTGGAGACGGAGCGGGCGGCACCGGCGGCGGTAGAGGCGGCGATGAGTAGTCGGAGATCGAGAGGGGCGGTGCCTGCCATCGTCGGGACCTCCACGGCGTTTGAATAATTTTGTAGAGAGCTCGTGTTGCCCCTGTTGGATCGTCTTTCAACGGTCAGATTAAAAATCGAGCACAGGTAAGATCGCTCAACACAGAGTCCTCTTCCTCGATATATATATACAAAAATACTATGGTACGCTGCAAGTTTTTTGCAGCGCACCATACGCTGCTGAATAAGAGCCGCTGGATCGGCTCGCATTTATCATCCCACCCCCTCACTATTTATCGACCCGATTGCCCGCCCGACCCGCCTGACCTGCCCGAACCGCCCCTCAGCGCACCATACGCTGCTGAATAAGAGCCGCTGGATCGGCTCGCATTTATCATCCCACCCACTCACTATTTATCGACCCGATTGCCCACTCGACCTGCCTGACTTGCCCGAACCGCCCCTCCCACCTGTGACCGTGGCCTCGCCCCCGGCCGGTGCCCCCGCCTAGCCACTACTGCCGTCGTGGTCTCCGCCCCCCAGCTGGCACCCCTACTGCCATCGCCAACCCCCCCCCCCCCCCCCCACCCCTGCCCGCCTCAGGCTGGCGCCCCGCAAGCACCCGGGGACCACGGGGTGGCTGGGTGGGGGAGAGGGGTGGTGGGCGGGGGCGCTGGCTGGGGGCGAGGCCGCGGCAGCAGGTAGTGCACGGTCGCCAATAGGAGGGTAGTTCGGGCAAGTTAGGCGGGTCGAGAGGGCAATTAGGTCGGCAAATAGTGAGGGGGTGGGAGGATGAATGAAAGCCACTAGATTTTAATCTAGCGGCTCTCGTTTAGTAGCTTATGGTGCGCTGCAAAAAACTTGCAGTGCACCATAGCATTTTTGTATATATAGAGTTTTGATACAGTGCACTGTCTGCCTTTTGCAGCGCAGGTAGCACACTGGAGTGATGGCCATTGGATTAAAATCCAACGATCATCAATCAATTCCCATTTTTTTCACCCCCTCCCCCCTCCAATTTTTCAACTCCCCCATTTCTCCCTTTGCTACCCCTACCCCCGCCGCCAACCTTCCCCGCCGGTAGCCCCCGCCCCTTGCCCTCCCATAGCCGTGGTCCCCCCAGCCCCGGCTCAGCTCGCAACCACCCCCCAACCCTGCTTGCAGCAGCCGCCCCACTCGCAATCGCGGTCCCCCCTCCCCGCCCCCGCCCTCACTCGTAGCCGCCTCCCCACTCTCGTGATTCCCCCTGCAGTCGCGGCCCCCCGAGTGTTCCCCACCACCTTCGTGCCCCCCGCGTGCAGTCGCCACCCCACCCTTGCCATCCCCCCAAATCCCTTCTGAGTTAATATTACTAAATAAATTAAAAAATAAAATAAAATAATTTTATAATAAAAACTTGACTTGATCCCACTTAGGATCAAGTCAACATTACGAAATAAATTAAAAAATAAAATAAAATAATTTGTAATAAAAATTTAACTCAATCCCGCACAGGATCAAGTCAATATTATAAAATAAATTATAAAATAAAATAAAAATAATTTTGTAATAAAAACTTGACTCGGTCTCGCATGGGATTGAGTCAATATTATGAAATAAATAAAAAAATAAAAAATTTATTTTTATAATAAAAACTTGACTTGGTCTCGTGTGGGACCAAATCAAGTTTTTATTACAAAATTATTTTATTTTTTAAATTTATTTTGTAATGTTGACTCAATCTCGTGCGGGATCAGAGTCAAGTTTTATTACAAAATTATTTTATTTTATTTTTTAATTTATTTCGTAATATTGACTCAATCCCATGCGAGATCGAGTCAAGTTTTTATTAAAAAATTATTTTATAAAATTTATTTCATAATATTAACTTGAGTCGGGGATCAAATAAGGTTTTTATTACGATTCTACCATCCCCTGTTCCTTACCTGCCCCCCCCGCCCCTCCCCATATCTTTTGCCGTGCCACCCCACCGCCAGCCACCCGCAGGGGGAGAGGGGACTGGGGGATGGGCGTGGGCACGCTGCTGCGTGCGGGGGGCAAAGAGGTGGTGGGGAGAGCGGGGGGAGGGGATGGATTGGCGCGGCTGCGGGCCGGGTGGGGGTGGGAATGCGGGGACGGGCGGGGGCGTGGGGGGGGGCGGGTGGGAGGGAGCAATTATGGTTGGGGTGGAGCGAGCGGTTGCGAGTGGGGCCGGGGTCGGGGGCCGTGGCTGCGGGAGGGTGGGGGTATTAGCGAGGGAGAGAGGGGGGGGGGATGGATTCGTGCGGCCGCGGGCTGGGTGGGGGTGGGAATGCGGGGGACGGGCGGGGCGTGGGGGGGGGGCGGGGGAAGGGGCGTAATTATGGGTGGGGTGGAGCGGCGGTTGCGAGTGGGCTGGGGCCGGGGGCCGTGGCTGTGGGAGGGTGGGGGTATTGAAGGGAGAAAGGGGGGGGGGGGTTGAAAACCATAGAAATGGGGGGAAAGGGTGAAAAATGGGGAATTGATCAATGGCGATTGGATTGAATCCAACGGCCATCAATCCAGTGCGCTGCCTAAGCTGCAAAAGGTAGGCAGCACACTGTATTAAAACTCTTTATATATAAGGGTGGGGTGGAGCGGGGGGAGGGGGCGTAATTATGGGTGGGGTGGAGCGGCGGTTGCTAGTGGTGTAACACCCGTTTCGGCTCACCCGTGAACCGACCCGGAAATGTCACCGGCGACCGAACCGTTCGTTAATCTACTAGATTCGGTTAAGCCGACCAGGATCTACTCTCGGCGTCTCAAGATGAAGATGCAAATATGAAATGCATAAATGAGAATGATAGGGTTCTAACGCGGTCCTACATGCATGCTGTGATGTACAAGCAAAAACAAGACAAAATAATAAATGAGAAACCAAAAGAAAATATATAATATTTTATGAAAATACGATAACACATAATAATCTACCATGACATTAAATCATTATCTCATTCATTTTTACCCGAGCCGAGTCTGAACTCCAAGGCTCCCTACTCATTCATGTTCATCAGTTCGTTTCATAACAAGTAATTCATCAAGATAAAAACATGGTAATAATCATCCACACAGCATTAAACAACCATCATTATACATTACACGCGGCAGGTACATGTGTGCGCGGTTCCGTGCTGCTCCTCCGCAGTCCCGACAGCTTTCATCGCTCGCATTCCTCACCTACATATATATAGAAAAACCGTCAGTAACGAGTGTTACCGGCCCGGAAAATAACTAATATCAATCTGGCACAGGAGAGCAAACTCTCCTGTTGAATCAAAACCATATACTTCCTCAAGAACTCTCATCAGGGCACATACGGGAGCCGTCGTCGTCGGGCCGTCGCCCTCGGATCGACAGCGTCCCCCTATCTTTCTCATTCTCATACCTTGGCCATTTCTCTATTGCTTCTCGCATCAAATTTCATTCCTTACCGCCCTCTACACCTTCCATATTACTCCTGGCCTTGAGCACAAAGGCCGAGCACTCTCAGGCAGTCGCCTTCAGTACCCTTTGAAACCACAAGTCTAGACATGCGCTGCAATGCAGTACCCGTAAACCTCCACACTTCTCCGGGTTTGAGGAACTCAAAGGTGGAGTTGTCCGGATCCTTCGGGAACGAAGTGGGTTCTCCCCAGCTCCAGAGCCCGCTCTTCCGGGCACACGCCCTATCTGAAGACGTGGCCGCAAGTAACCCTCATTCCATCTCTCACCGAAAACACGAAAACTATATATATATAGGCCTGGGTTGGGATTTATACAATAGGCCCGAAGGCATCGTGAGCTGGATCTGAAGTTCGAAAACAAACTCGAGGGATCTCATCCTCGAGGGTTATTAATCCGAAAAAGGACTGTTGGCTAAATGGCCCGAGTTAAGTGGGATCCGATAAAACGCCACTTAACTCGTCCTGCACATGATAAATCAAATAAACAATAGAGTAGTGTAAAAACAGAGAACGAGTCCTAAACGGACCTGGTAGAAGCTCCAAACGGGTCCACGCGCCTAGGCGGCGAGCTCCTACACCGTACCTACACAATCAAGCTAAAAACTAACGCCCGCATGATGAATCACACATCCTATAGCATGCACATAATCAACCCAATCACACATCAACCGTCACACATCAACCTATATCAATTCTAACAAGTCTACTTAGGTTAGTTTACATTAGATCATGATTATTACTTAATAACCCTAATTAGTTTCATAACTTCTATTTTTAACACCACACAATTCCACAAATTTCATATTTTATTCTAAATTAAATCCACATTTATATAAGTAATTACAATGCACAATTCATCAATCATAACATGCAAATTCTAATAATCAATAATTTCAAATAATTAAGTTAAAATAAATTATACCTCGCGTCGTCGAAAATCGGCGACGGCTAGGGTTTCCGTTTCGCGGCTCAAAACTCGAATTCGGCACCTAGCGGCGTCCGAAGTCCGATCAGATTGGACCGGGTGCGTTCGGCGGATGATCCGACGAACTTCCCTCGAATCCAATTTTCCGGCGGTTCCGGCGGTTTTCCGGCGAGTATCGGCGGTTTTCCGGCGGATTCCGACGGTTTTCCGGCAAGGATTCGGGATGGAGCAATCAGGGGGTCTATCGGCACCAGCTCGACGAGCTTGGTCCGATGGCGGTGTCAAACAGAGCAACCGAGGCCGCGATGGCCGTCGGCGGCGGCGTTGAAAGTGGGTGGCGGCGGCGGCGTTCTCCAATTGGGGCTCCGGCCGGCCTCGACGGCGGTCGGGAGGATGGGGGAAATGTCGGCGACGGCGAGGGGTGGTACTGGTGGTCGCAGCGGCGGCAACGGCGGCCGGACGGCGGCGGAATCGACGGGCGGAGCGTCGCGGTTCGTGGGGCAAATCCGGCGTCGTGGCGGCGAGGCAGTGGCCGGGGTGGGTCGTGGCGGCACGGCGACTTCACGGCGGGGCGGGGCGGCGTCGATTGGCGGCCGCACGGCGTCGGCAGCGGCGGCGGCGGCGACCGCAAGGGGCGGCGGCGGTGGATAGGGTTTTGGAAAAAAAAGGGTCGGGAGGAAGAAGAAGTGTGTGCGATGGCATTTTCGTAAATAAGTATTGACTCGATTCCTACTCGAGTCAAAATAATAACTAGTTCGTAATAAATTCTAAAAAATCTAGAAAAATATGGAAAAATCCCATAAAATAAAACAAACACAACAACATCCAAATGACATGCTCTATAACTAATAACCCACCCGAACTCACCTATATCGCGTCCTAATTCGTCATTCGGCCCTAAAATATTCTACGATCAAATAAAAATAACAATCAATACTGCATACCTCCATATACTTGATAACCCATTTTTTTCATCATCTTTCAGGCGTTATCATCATACACTTGAGCATACATGACCCTCATTGCTCATAACTCACAGCTGGCCTCAACCCAGCTCGCGGTCCATGAAGCTGACTCAACTCGAACCGACTGGTTCACTCCCGTAAAACTCTGACTCGAGTCACGGGTTTTACAAGTGGGGCCGCGGCTGCGGGAGGGTGGGGGTACTGAAGGGAGAAAGGGGGGGGGGTTGAAAAACCAAAGAAATGGGGGCCCAGATTTTATTGTAACCCCCAGACCTGCCCCCTATCGGCCTGGCCGCCGGCCCGCTCGCCCTCCCGCCCAGTTGCCTGCCGCCTGACTGCTCGCCTGCCCATCCCCACCCCCCCGCCGCGGCCCCCTAGCCTCCCCCGCCCCCCACCCTCCCCATCATGCCCTCCCCCTGCCCAATTGCCGCGGCACCCTCACCCCCGGCCGCCCCATTCCAACCCCCCCACTGTTCCCCTCCCCAACCGCCGCCCCGGCTAGGCGCTATCTCCCTCGCCCCCACTGAACAGTGGCCCCCCAAGCTACCCGTGACTAAAGCCACCTCGGCACGACCTGCCCTCCCACCCCGCCTACCACCCTGCGACTGACTCCCCATTAGTGACTAACCACCCCTACTACGGCCTACCCGCCCCTCCGCCACAGCCCCCCAAGCCACCCACAGGCGGCTTGTGGGGCAGCAACAGAGTGGTAGGTGGGCCTCGGCGGGGTGGTGGGGGGTGGTCGGTCATGGTGGGGAGTCGGTCATGGGGCGGCGGGCGTGGTCGGGAGGGCAGGTTGTAAAACCCACGATTTGAGTCAGGGTTTTATATTCAGAATCGGTCGGTTCGACCGTTATTTTTGAGTCGAGTCAGTTTCAGAACACGTGCACTGAGCCGACGCCAGTCGCGTGTATGAGCTATGAGGGTCATGTGTACCCAAGTATACGATGATGACATCATGAACACAGCAGAAAAGAATGAGTTATCAGAGTATATGAAGGCATGCAGTTTATTTATTTTATTATTATATATATAGTGGATCGTAGAATTAGTGTTAGGCCGTTTATCGCGTTAGGACGCATTACGGGCAGTTTGGGTGGGTTGATAGTCTTAGAGCATATCATTATGATGTTTTAGTGTTTGTTTGATTTTATGGGATTTTTCCCGATTTTTATGGATTTTTTTAGGATTTACTTCGAGTTAGTTATGATACTTGACTCGAGCCGGAGACGAGTCAAGTATTATTTACGAGTTTGCCACCCAACTAAGTTTTCACCCCGACCTTTTCTCCCCCACGGCCAAACCCTAACCGCCGCGCCGCCCCTATTCGCGTGCCACCGCCGCCACGGCCGACGCCGCCTGGCCGTCGATCGATGCCGCCCAGCCCGGCCACGGCGTCGCCCTGCCGCCCGACCAGGCCCGGCCACGAGCTGGCCGCCGCGACGCGAGGAATCACCGCGGTGACGCAGCACTTGCGTCGCCGATCGCGCCGCCGCCGATCGTCGCCACCAAAATCAGGTGGTCGGCTCGACGTCCTTGACCCTCCAGCTACCTTCCCTGACCAGAGCAGAGGCCATTGCCGCCCTGGCCAGTCTGATCTAACCACCCATCGCCGCCGGCTCTGTTTTGCCATTTTCTGGTGAGCCGCCGCCTCCATCGACCCGTCGACCTCGTAGATGAGTCGGGTCGCCGAACCGGTTCCAAGGGTACCCAACATGACCACTTTCTGGCCAGTAGACACCGCCGGCGACTGTCGCCGGAAAACAACCGGAAGCCTCTGGAAAACCGCTAGCAGCTGCCAAAAACTGCCGAAAAACCGGAATTTCTGGAACTCACTGGAATTCACCAGATCTTCCGCGGGGCTCACCCAGTCGAGCCCGATCGAGCTTCGGACGCCGATGAGCGCCGAATTTGAGTTCCGAGACACGCGACGGAACCCTAACCGTCGTCGATTGTCGACCAACGTGAGGTATAATTACCTCCGATTGAGTTATTTAAAATTGATTATGATTGTTAGTATAACATGCTAGAATTGAATAATTGTCATGATAAATGTATGAGTATGAGTGTAGTGATGATTGCATGATGCAATTAATTGAGAATGAATAGGGAGTGATCTAATGAGGTAGATCGAGTTGAGCATGCTAATCGAGTAATGTAACTTAGGAAAAATACAATAAAATTGGTAGGAATAGGATGAGTTAGAATTATTTTCATATTTATGATTATTGATTGTGATTGATGTTTATTGAGTTTAATGCATCATTTAGTTAGCAGGCGTTAGTATTTAGTTTTGATGTGTAGGTACGGAGTAGGAGCTCGCCGCCTAGGCGCGATGACACGCTTGGAGCTTCTACCAGGTCCGTTTAGGACTCGTCTGTTTTACTCTTTTCTATTGTATGTTTGTTTTAATGCCTACAGGACGAGTTAAGTGGCGCTTTATTGGATCCCACTTAACTCGGGCCATTTAACCGAATAGTTTTCCGGATTAATAACTCCTCGAGGATGATTTCGAAAACAAGATCCACTACAAGTTGCCTTCGGGCCTATTATATAAATCCCTACCCAGCCCTATATATATGTAGTTTTCGCGTTTTCAGTGAGACGAGAGATGGAGAAATCGACTGCACGTACCATGCAGAGGATGTCGTGACAGTCAAAGCGGGCTCTAGATTAGTGCCAGCGGACTGTTCCATTCCCGAGGGATCCTGACAACTCCGCGTTTGAGTTCTTCACACCTGGAGAACGTGGAGGTTTACGGGTACTGTTTAGTACAGCGCATGTCCGGACTTGTGGTTCAAAGGGTACTAACGGCGACTGCCTGAGAGTACTCGGCCTTCGTGCTCAAGGCCAGGAGAAATATGGAGGTACGGAGAGGGCTTAGGATAAAGTTTCACGAGAAGTACTGAAAAAGAAGTGTCGAGAGCGGCACAGTACCAGCAGCTAGATCAGTAAGTTCGGGATGCTACCGGGTCTGCAGCCCAGTGGCTCCTCAGTAGTGCCCTTCAGAGTGTTCACGTGGAGTATATGATGTTTTCTTTCATATGAGAGTTTGCTCTCATAGCCAGCTTGTTATAGTTATTTTATTTTTCGGACCAGTAACACTTGTTACTGACGTGTTTTTATACTATATGTAGGTAATAATCACGAGTTGGAGGAGCCAGCTTGGACGGAGGAGCAATGAGGTCTTGTGCACACACACATGTTAGATTTCTGAATGTTTAATATTGTATTATTATGTTATTATATTGTGAATGACATGATTAAATGTTTGAGCATGATGATATGATGTGAATGAAATGCTAAGACACGATAACAGAATGCAAAATATGATCAGAGTTGAGCAGCAGAAGCGTAGTGGGTTGAGACCCAAGCTTCAGAATGAATACGTTATAAATGAGCATCTGTGTGATTGTTAATGCATGCCGATATATTTGTATATATATTATTTTGACAGGGTGGGCCCATAATTGCACTTTTAGGGGAGACTCTGTCAGTTTTACTTCAGAATTTTCATCGATTTTGCTCGTAATTGTGATGGTGTGAAATTTAATTTGCATGTCATTCATGTAGTACCATGTTAGGATTTTGTGCATGCATTCATTCATGATGGATCGTATCTTCATCTTAAGACGCCGAAATTAGATCCGCATGAGTTAGGTTTGGGTTAGCCGACCTAACCGGGGCCTGTAACATGCCGGTTCGGTTCACGAGCGTCAACCGGATTTGGGGTGTTACACAGGTTGTGCTGGGGAGCCGCGGTAGGGTGGTGGGCAGCTTCGGTCATGGTGGGGGCTCAATCGCATGGTGGCGGGTGGGGTCGGATGGGCGGCGGGGTTAGTGGGCGGGAGGCCAGGTCGGTTGGGTTTGGCAGGTCTGGCGGGGCGCAGGGCTGGGGGGCTATAGGCTTGAAGACTGTGGGCCGTATGCTGTAATGCACTGTAAAAAAGTTGGAGTGCATTGCAGCCTTTTTGTACACACACACGCGCGCGCGCGCGCACACACACACACACACACACACACACACACAAACATATATATATATATATATATCAGGAAAAAACTTTCCTGCTCACATTTCAATCTGGGCCGTCCATATTGATTGGACGGCCCAGATTTGATTAAAAACAAACACACCCACTTCGCCACCGGCGGCTGGGTGCCGGCCGCAGCCAGCCGGCCGGCCCGCCGGGGGGGGGGGGTGGGGGTGGGGGCAGGGTGGGCGGAGCAGGGGCGGCGTTGGAGAGGGGGACGGAGGGAGGCGGCGTCGGAGAGGGGCGGGCGTAGGGGGAGGGCAGAGGGGCGGAGGGGCTAGGAGGGCGGCGGCGGGGGCAGGGCAGGGGCAGAGGGGAGGGGGCGGGGCGGCCGTCATAGCGGGGGCACGGCAAGGGCAGAGGAGGCGGGGGCGGGGCGGGACGGCTGTCGCGGCGAGGGCGAGCAAGGGCAGAGGAGGAGGAGGGGGCGGGGCGGCAGTCGCGGCGAGGCAGGGCGGAGGGGCTGGGCGGGCGGCAGTCCAGGCAAGGCGGGGCGGAGGGTCTGGGCGGGGCAGAGGGGCTAGGCAGACGGCCGTCGGGGCGGGGTGGGGGCGTACGGTAGCCGCGGCGGGGCGGGGCAACCGTGGCGGCGAGAGGGGGTGGGGCGGGCTTGATGATATGGACCGTCCATGAAATCGGACGGTCCAGATCAAATTTTAATTTTTTTTTTAAAAAACCCATACATCTCGGCCGTCCTTGTAATCGGACGGCCCAGAAAAGTGTGGCGCAGAGAGCCGATTTCCTGCCTCTGGCGCAGGAAATCAGCATATATATATATATATATATATATATATATATATATATATATATATATATATATATATATAGAGCATGAGAAATTTGTGCTGCAGCGCAGGGATATTAGCTGTGCTTAACTTTTTTCCCTAGCCGTTGGATTCTATCCAAATCCAACGGCTGGAAATGAAATCTATAACACCCACCGGCTTCAATATTTTTTATCATTAAACAACTACCCTGGCCATGGACATCCCCGACGACTGTGGGGACGCCGCCACTGTTGCCGCCAGTGACATTGAGCCCTAACCCCTCGGCCCCCCTCTCCCCAACCTTGGCCTCCTCATCATCAAGTCCTGCACATCCGCTCCTGCATTCACTCCCACCTCCCCTCCTTCTCTGTCACCGCCTGCTCCGTCTCCGCCGTTGACTTTGGCACCCTTCTAGGCCTCCTCTCCCCTGGCGCCCCCACCCTCCCCTTCACCGCCCCACTGCCGCATCTCCTTCACAGCCTTGCCCGCAATGCCATCCCCGCTCACGCCCCTCTCCCTCTATCTCCGCCTTGCCGCCACCGGCGACCCCTCCCTCCACCCCGACAACTTCACATACGCCTTCACCATCTCTGCCGTTTCTGCCGGCGGTGGATACCCCATCCCCGTTGTCAGAGCTTCCAAGGCGACGCCTTTATTGGGTCAGCACTGGTCGGCGTCTACCTCAACTTCTCTGAGGTGGGCGATGCTACGAAGGTGTTCGATGGAATGTCTGAGCAGGATACGGTCGCGTGGAATGCTTTCTTCTCCGGCTTTTTGATGTAAATCCTCTTGTAGCAACGGCCCTTGTGACAATTTATGCGAGACTAAATGAGACGGAGTTAGCTAAGAGGCTGTTTGATGAAATGCCGGTAAAGAACTTGGCTTCCTGGAATGAAATGATTATGGTGTTTACATGTTTTATTAGTAGATCTTTGTATCGGTGTTTACATGTTTGATCAGTTTGTTTGGTCTTTTTGCTGGTCGAATCAGAGGACATAGTAATTGGAAAGAACCATGCTTTGTGAGGATCTTTGACGGTTCAATTTGGTGGAAGCAAGCTTTTTGATTGTATTTTTTAGAACAAGCACTCAAAAGAAGGGCTTTTTAATTCAACGACCACCCTTTGGTTCCATTGATTTATCAACGACCATTCTCGGCTACAAAATGGATTCTTGGTTATGAAACCTAATATCATCCACATTATGTTAGATCATCGAAGGATCCATCACAGTGATCTTCTCTTTTTTGAGTTACAAATATCATCGGCATCGGTAATTTGTAATAAAAAATTGCCTTGCTCTCAATTATAATCAATATTACAAAATAAATTTTTAAAAATATATAAAATAATTTTGTAGTAAAAACTTGACCTGAAATCAATTTTTTATTACGAAATTATTCTATATATTTTTTAAATTTATTTTGTAATATTGATTATAATCGGGAGCGAGTCAATTTTTATTGTGAATGCGAGTCAAACTTTTATTACGAAATAAAATTTTAAAAAATAAACTAATTTTGTGGCTAATGTGGCTGGGGAAAAGAAATGGGTTTAGGTGTGAAGGCTAGTTTTGTAATAAAAACATTGACTCGCTACCGACTCTAGTCAATATTACAAAATATATCCACAAAATATTAAAAAATACAATAAAATATTATAAAATAAAATAATCAAGTTCTAACTCGAATGACATGCTATAAACCTAAACGTAATATATTATTTGAGTTAGACCTCGATTATTTTGTTTTATTGTATTTTTTATATTTCTCGGGATGTATTTCATAATATTGATTCAAGTAGAGAGCAAGTCAAGTTTTACTACAAAATCGCCATCGGTCTGTGGGGGAGAAAACATGGTTGGTGAAAAAATAAAACAATGGTAATTTTGTAATAAAACTTGACTCGCTCTCTGCTTGAATCAATATTATGAAATACATCCCGAAAAATATAAAAAATACAATAAAATATCATAAAATAAATTAATCAAGAAAACCCGATGAGCTCCATTGTCATTCAATCCAACAAAGGAATCATGTTCATTGGTGCCGACGTGAACCATCCCAAGAGCCATGGCGCTTCTAGTCACTCTATTTCTAGTGTTGCTAGTACAGTTAATTGGCCGGGCGCCAACAAGTATGCTGCACGATTCAGAATTCAGAGTCATCGGAAGGAGCACATTGTGAACCTAGGCGAGATGTGCTCGGAGTTTATCAAAGTTTATGTTCAGACTAATGGATTCAGGCCCGAAAATATTTTCCTCTTCCGAGATGGGTCAGTGAGAGCCAATTTGACATGGTTGTCAATCAAGAACTTGTTAATGTGAAGAGGGATGTCTGCTCCAATGGTTACTCGCCTGCTATCACTCACGTGGTGGCTCAGAAACGCCACCAAATTAGGCTCTTCCCTGCCTCATATGACGGAAATGTTCCCGCCAGAACTGTGGTGGGCACAGTCATCGTTGAGTTGATCCACATGACTTTGATTTTTTATCTTTGCAGCCAGAATGGGATACTTGTAGAGGTCATTTTATTGAATGGCAGAACAATGCAAGCATTTATGTTTAACATGCATTGCCTTTTTTTGTTGCTCACTCATGACTGGGAAAATTTGTTTCAATATGCCGATTTTTTTGGGTTATACAGCTAACTTGTGTATTACCCTATGTTTGAACTAGGCTCTGAGTAAAATGACGACTCAGAAAATTTGTTGGACGATGTGTACATGTCATTTGTGAGAGATAAATTGCTTTTTTCCACAGACAAGTTACTATGGTACATTAAAAAAAACAATGGAATCATGGCTACATGAGTACAGAATGATTTTAAAAAGATAGGGTGCTGTTATTTTGAATCAAAGAACATGATCCGTATCATCCATATAATCAAATTGGTAGACTCACATATTAAACGCTGTCCAGAATTGCTTATAAACTGAAGAAGGAAGCAATGATATATATTAGTATTACATACTACTATATGGAAAGGCTCAACAAATGGTACATTTGCAGGTATATTACAAATTGTCATGTTCAATTACTTGTGCCCCTCTCCATCCCTCACTAAGTAATCATTCCATCGATCCTGATCAATCCTCCAACTTATAGACTAACTCACAAAATGCATTTCTATTTGATATCCAATAAGCTAGTCCCTTCTAGCCTACATTAGATGCCGAATTAGTCAGTTCAAACACAATTTGCAAGGTCCTTGACAAATTTCGATCCTACCAACTTCACATAAAGTAGAACAAATCAAACATATTATGGAAGAAAGTTCTTCAGTACCTGACAATTGAAAACAACTTATTAAGTTGGAAATTCAATCATTTTGGTTCCAATCAAGAGCATTTTTTATCTTAACCATCACCTAGTTTGATCATACCTTAAATATTACATAGAAGAAAATTTTAAAACTTGGAGCTATGAGCGACACCGTGTAGAAAAGTTGCCCTGCCATCGCCCTTTCCTTCCCCCCCCCTCTGTTTTGCCACGCCACCCACCGCCTCGCCGCCGGCCGCCGGTGAGGAGACGGTTGCCAGCAGAATGAAAGCGGGAGGCATCGGCTTGGGAGTCCGGTGAGGCAACGGTTGCTGGCAAATCCACTGTTGTCATCGCATCGATCAAAGCTGCAGCTTTTGCGACGCCGCGGACCAAAGTTCTCTGTTTGAGACTTCCTCTGTTTCCCGCCGGCGACTTCAACCCAGGACTGTCGGACCATTTTGTAGCTGAGACGGAGCTCAACCTCATCGGCTCTACAACGAGTTTATAGTCGGGAGCAAGAAATAAGGTATTGTCCCAGAGGACAGAACAACTTGATACCTCGAATGAAAAACTGAAATGCGTTTTTGTCCATGATTGTAACACCCCAAATCCGGTCCACGCTCGTGAACCGAACCGGCATGTTACAGGCCCCGATTAGGTCGGCTAACCCGAACCCAACTCGCACGGATCTAATCTCGGCGTCTTAAGAAGAAGATATTACTCGTCATGCATGGATGAATGCACAAAATCCTAACATGATACTACATGGATGACATGCAAACTAAATTACACACCATCACATCAATATAATAATATCATAACAAAATATAACCACTCAATCGACTGACATGTGTGCAAGCGATGACAGTGCTCCTCCGTCCAAGCTGGCTCCTCCAACTCGTGATTATTACCTACATATAGTATAAAAACACGTCAGTAACAAGTGTTACTGGTCCGGAAAATAAAATAACTATAACAAGCTGGCTATGAGAGCAAACTCTCATATGAAAGAAAACATCATATACTCCACATGAACACTCTGAAGGGCACTACTGAGGAGCCACTGGGCTGCAGACCCGGTAGCATCCCGAACTTACTGATCTGCTACTGCTGATGCTGCTCTCGGCATTTTCTTACTTCATTTTCTGGTCTCAAATCCTAAGCCCTCTCCTTACCTCCATATTTCTCCTGGCCTTGAGCACGAAGGCCGAGTACTCTCAGGCAGTCGCCTTTAGTACCCTTTGAACCACAAGTCCGGACATGCGCTGTACTAAATAGTACCCGTAAACCTCCACGTTCTCCGGGTGTGAGGAACTCAAACGCAGAGTTGTCAGGATCCCTCGGGAATGGAACAGTCCGCTGGCACTAATCCAGAGCCCACTTTGACTGTCACGGCATCCGCTCATGGTACGTGCAGTCGGTTTCTCCATCTCTCATCTCACTGAAAACGCGAAAACTACATATATATAGGGCTGGGTAGGGATTTATATAATAGGCCTGAAGGCAACTTGTGGTGGATCTTATTTTCGAAATCATCCTCGAGGGATCTCATCCTCAGGTTATTAATCCGGAAAACTGTTCGGTTAAATGGCCCGAGTTAAGTAGGATCCGATAAAATGCCACTTAACCCGTCCTGCAGATAATAAAATAAACATACAATAGAAGAGCGTAAAACAGAGACGAGTCCTAAACGGACCTGGTAGAAGCTCCAAGCGTGTCATCGTGCCTACGCAGCAAGCTCCTACTCCGTACCTACACATCAAAACTAAATACTAATGCCCGCTAACTAAATGATGCATCAAACTCAATGAATATCAATCAACAATCAAATAATCATAAGTATGAAAATAATTCTAACTAATCCTATTCATACCAATTTTACTGTGTTTTTATGTCATACTCGATTAGCATGCTCATATTTACTTATCTCATTAGATCACTTATCCTCCATGCACTATCAATCACATCATGTAACTTATCACTTCATCACTTATCCTCCACGCACTATCAATCACATTATAAATCAACCCTAGCATGTTGTGCTAACAATCATCAAGTTTTAAATAACTAATTCGGAGGTAATTATACCTCATGTCATCGGCAATCGGTGATGACTAGGGTTTTGTCGCGCATCTCGGAGCTCGAATTCGGTGCTCATCAGCGTCCGAAGTTCGATTGGGATCGACTGGATGAGCTCCGCGGAAGATCCGGTGAATTCCAGCGAATCCGGTTTTCCGACAGGTTTCGGCAGTTTTCTAGCAGCTTCCGGCGACAATCACCGGCGGCGTCTACTAGCTGGATAGGGGTCATATTGGGTACCATTGGAACCGGCTCGGCGAGCCTGTCACAGCTATAGCATCAACAGAGGTGGCAGCTCGCCAAAAAATGGCAAAATAGAGGCAGCGGAGATGGGGGACTTGATCCAGCCCGCCTGGGTGGCGATGGCCTCAGTTCCGGTCGGAAAAGGTCACTGGGTGGCCGATGGTGATGAAGTGAGCACTGGATGGCGATTGCGATGGTCGCCGGTGGTAGAATCGGTGACGCCACTGAAACGTAACTGCGGCGCTAGGCGCGGCGATTCCGGCGTCACGAGCGGTCCAGCAGCGGCCGGGCTGGTCAGGGCGGCACGACAACGCCATGGCGGGGCTAGGCGTCGACGCCCGGTGGCAAGGCGACGACGGCCAGCGGTGGCGCACCAAACAGTGGGGGCGGCTAGGGTTTGGAAGGGGAAAGTGTCGGGGGTGGAGAAGAAATGGTTGGGTGGCACACTTGTAAATAAGACTTGACTCGTCTCTGGCTCGAGTCAAGTATAATAACTAAGTCGTATTAAATCCTCAAAAAATTCATAAAAATCGGAAAAATCCCGTAAAATCAAACAAACACTAAAACATCGCAATGATATGCTCTAGAACTATCAACCCATCCAAACTGCCCGTAACGCGTCCTAATGCGGTAAACAGCCTAAAACTAATTCTACGATCCACTCTGTATAAAAATAAAAAAACATAATTGGCATACTGTACAACCCACGACTCGAGTTAGGCTTTTATAGTCGTTAGCCGGTTGGTTTGACCGTAGTTTGAGTCTGTTCAGCTTTTAGAACACATGTGTGGGGCCAGAGGCCAACCATGCGCACGTGTTATGAGGGTTTATGTATACCCAAGTATCGATGATAGTGTCAGATACGCGTCAGCAGACTGAGTTATCAGTAGATATGAGAGTATACAGATGATGATTTTATTTTATTTTTATATTGTGACCGTACAATTAGTTTAGGCCGAATAACGCATTAGGACGCGTTAGATGGTATTCGGGTGGGTTATTAGTTATACAACATGTCATTTGGATGTGATATTTTATTTGATTTTATGGGATTCTTCCCAATTTTTCTAGATTTTTCTAGGATTTATTCCGAGTCCGTTATCATTCTTGACTCGAGCCGGTGTCAAGTCAAGTCTTATTTACAACTTTGCCATCGCCCTATACTCGTCATCTTCCTCCCCAAACCCCCATCCGTGTTTTCAACGCCGCCGCCCCTAAGATTTTTCCACCGCCGTCGATGCCACCTCATCGCCGGTCGACACCGCCCCAGCCTGGCCGTTCCGTCGCTTTGCCGCCTCGACCACGCACGGCCACCGTCCGGCCGTCGCAACGCAGGAAATCGCCCTCAATTTCCCGCCGTTCCCGACACGATTCCGCAGCTGTCTGCGCCGGACCGCCGCCACCATGACGTCGAAGCTTCTCCCCTCGACCTCCCCTACCTTTCCCCCCTGTTTAGCGTCGCCGTCAAGGCCGGCCTTTGGGTCATGATCGGCGCGGCTGACCGCCCGACCTGTAAAGACCTGGAAATATATATATATATATATATATATATATATATATATATATATATATATATATATATATATATTCGACG
>JAURVB010000269.1:0-13409 GCA_033002965.1 Piper betle
ATATACAGAGTATAAGATAATATATATTATGCATAACTCTTATCAGAACATACGTTGAAGCGAATGGTAGCAGACTTGCATGGACCAGAGAGAGTTAAAGGTCTCAACTTCATTGTCTTCCCCTTGGGCACACTTACCACCGGAGGACCACCTGACGTCGACGAACATGCATCTTTCCATGCTTTGAGCAATGCCTGTTGAGTAGTATGACAACAACAACATCAACATTCAAATCAAATTTCAACGAGATAGATAATTATCATTCTCTAAAAATGCTTGCTGAGTAGTTCCTACTTGGGAATCGTCGATGGAAGCTTCGGGCAATGATCGAGCCGAGCACAAAGTAAAGAGAAGGAGAAATGCAATTAGACTGCATAGTAGCTCCTGCATGCATTGTGAAGAGATAAATGATATGCATCGATTAAGTAAGAAGAAATATAAAATGTTTATGCGATATATTGAAGAACGCATGCTTGTTTGAAGGAGTCAATATGAATGGATCAGTTGTGGATGCAAGAACATACTGCGCTCATGTTCTTCATGGGCAGCTTGTTTAATTTGGTGTGGTCTGAAGAAGCCATGAATTGGAGGTGTAACAAATCTAGAACGTTTAGATCAAAGTTTGAAGGAGAATTGAAAGATGGTGAAAATGGAGGAATATAGCAGATGTATTTATAGACCAACAATTATGAGCATGTATTATGACATTTGGATAAAGATGAAAACTCATGCATGCATGCAAGACCTTGTTATGCAATCAAATTGTAATCAGACACTAAGACCATACTTGTTCAAAGCTGAGTCCTTGCGGATCTTAAACTGTGGGTGATTACTTAGACGTCATGAGGTTCTATGTTCGAAATAATGTGTTTGTGTTTTCCAATTCCTCTGCATTAATCAATATTCTAACAAATGCTTTGAAATAATATTTGAATAGCTGACGGCTGATGTTTATATGATGCATATCTTTTACTCTTTTAAAACATAACAAAACACGACCTTTATTGTTGTCTTAATTAGATTTATTTCTTGCATGGGCATGGGTATAAAATCAACGAGACAAAACCCATGAGAGAGAACTTGAATAAATAATTAATCACATGATGCACCAATTCGTGTGCGATTAATATTGAAGGCGACAAGTAAAAGGAAAGAATGGATATATATATATATATATATATATATATATATATATATATATGCCCCAAATTACTTAATCTTATAACCCTTTTTTTCAATATCTTTAACTAATTTGTAGACTTGGAGTTAATTTAATTTTCACATAGTTCTCATATATTATGGGTCTGTAAATTATGAAAATTCAAAATCACATTATTCACGTGAATTCGTAAACCTCCTTCCAATATTGACCGATCTAATTTCGTTGCACGTATGTTTTGAAGACATTGATGACAACAAAGAATTTTTAGAAGCAAGTAGTTTTAGTCATTGTGGATAACTGATGAAAAGTGTTCAAAACAAATTTGGGCTATCATTGCGACCAAAGGTTGGGTGATAAAGGTAATTTTGTCTTGATAAATTTAAAATTCACATGACAGATTTAAAAATTTTCTACAATCATAATTTAAAATATTTTTTAAAATGTAACTAATATCATTAATTTATTATTTTTGTGGGTGGCCAAACGAAAAAATTTCCATATTTAATTAGTTTGTTTCTAATTAATTGTAATTACTCAATTAAATTTAGTTGCACGCTTCAAACTTCTGGTCGACATAATAAATCGGTTATTCTTTATGCACCTTTATTCATGGGGTAGGCAACTAGTTATATTTAAGGGGCCGTGATTCAAGATATTTAGTCGATAAAAATTTTATATTATAGTTTATGGGACATACCAACCCCTTCATCTAATAATTACGCATTGTTTTATAATTGATCTTCCCCTCAAACTTATATTAGTTTTCTTATTCAACTTTCAAATGATGAAGTACTTTATCCATGTGTTGTGAAACCTTAACACATTCTCATGAAATTGAATAATATTCCTTATTTATTATTAAAATGATTTCATCTTAATCATCATATCTACTCTTATTTAAAGAAGGGAAATTTAATGGCCACTCAAAATATAACAAAAATTAAAAAATAAATCAAATCATTATAGTGTACCTTCTCATTTAATTAAGATTTATCTTAAAGTCGGAACTAATTAGAATTTATATCTAATATATTAAATTATTATAGTTTATTTTATGATTCAATAAGAATTTATTTAAATAATTGAAATTTATATATAATATGACTTGTGCATGGCGCACGTCTCACCTAGTATATGTAAGGTTCAAAGCTCATGAACATCATGTTACGATTTGAATGATCTTTTAATTAATTATGTGACACCTTTTGATGTCTAAATATATTCTTATTGAAGCCAAAAATTTTAGCACTCAACAAGAATGCCATTTTTCTATTGTATTATAATGATTCCATTATTGAAATATGGCCAAGTCTTATACAGGCATTTTTCCTTTTCATGGAGCAATTTAGAGCTTGAAGTTGTCAACGGGCTTAATTATACTCAAGCATATATTGACAGTGAGTCCAATATCCCTTGATTAATTAATTAATTTGGTGCACCATTTTCAACAAGCATCTCTAATATTGCAGCTTGTAGTGTAGACAAAAAAGCATTGGCTTTCCCGACGTTAAAAGCCAAAGCCAAATTTATGCTAGAGTAAGGTAGGAATTAAACTGGTCAAGTATTACTAGTTTGGTATCTTAAAATAAGTTAACAAACAAGATCTCTTTTTTATATTAAAGACAATTCGATATGCTATTAGAAATAATAATCTTAGGGTCTATAATTTAGATACCATATGAAGCAAAAAATATAGCCAGGAAATTCTTCGCCTCAGCTTGTAAAATATAAAATGGTATTATATAATACAGATTATATTGTTTGTCAAAATTATGTTTGGCACTCTTTTAGCTAAGTCATGAAACCAAGCCCAGCCGAGCGGGAGTTGTAACCTTACACCAAATTGGCCTTAAGATTAGGTCTATACGATTCAAAATTTTTATGGAGGTAAAAACAAGATAAAGAAAATATAAGAATAAACCGGTGAAAATTTTATGCCATTAAATATTAAACTACGAAGATTTAAAACTTGAATTATATAAATATTATATGACAAATATGATAAAATACAAATAAAAAAATAAAAAAAGAGGGAGTAGGTTGTGTTGCTAAAAAGAGAACGAAGAGCCAGCGCACCGTCGCTGCTACATCCCGGAGCCGGCAGTTCCTACATCCTTGAGTACAGCCGCAAGTTCGCAGCTGCTTTGTAGCGTCACCGCGACACATTGCCCCTCGTAGCCGCTAAGAAGTCCAGCCGGAGTTCGTTACCTCTCGCTGCTGCTTGCCGCCATGCTACCGCTGTGGGCGTGAAGAATTGCTGCGGAGATTACCGGGTCATGCATGCTGTGAGGAGGAACGTCGTTGCTGCCACACCCGACTTTGAGAGTTGTTGTGAAGCTATGCCGTGAAGAAAGCGGGAGCCACCTTGCCGCACCCGTGAAGGAGGTTGCCTTACCTTGCCGCCGGAGTTACATCGCCACCGAAGGCCTGCCGATCTGTTCCGCAGAAGAGAACCACAACCTTACTGCCGTGGACGCCGAAACATGCCTGCTGCGTGCTGCCTTGAAGCCTTGTTGCTGTGCCTGGTCGGAGCCACCTTTCCACCAAGGAGCCAAGCTTGCCACGTTTCCACCGCAGTTACCAAGCCAGAGCTTTGCCTTGACATGTCTTGTGGCCTTGTCGCTGTGAAGAAGAGGACGTTCATCCTCACCTCGAGGCTCTATCTTTGCTGAAAGTTGAAGACCCTTTTTGCCGTCCCACCGTCGTATCTTTGCTGCCTCGTCGGAGCCCCTCCACCTGTTGCCTAACTGCTGCCAGAGCACTACCAAGGAGGACTCTTGTTGGAGCCGGAGACCAGCCGAGGACCTACTGCTGTGCTGCCCCGCCGACGAGAGGAGGAGACGTCGTGCTGCCTAGTTGCTGCTTTGGAGTGCGACCATTGCGGAGCCGTACCGAAGATGAGGAAAGGAGAAGCACTCCCGCCGCCGCCGTGAAGCTGATCGCTTTTCAGAGGAGGGTAGCTGCCGGAGGTTTGGTGCTGTCCGTTTCGAGGAAAACTATCACCACTGGGTATCACCTTGAACAGCTGTCTAGCCTGTTGCTCGCTGCGTTGGAGTCACGAAGTCTCACCTTTGCACCGCTTGCCGAGAAGAGCCGTTGCCGTTGAGACGAACTGAAGTCTCAACGCCTTTCCGAAATATTTCTGCTTTGCTGAGGAAAGCTTTACTGGAGTTGAAGATCACCGCCTTGTCGTCGTGGTCTGTGGAGCCCGTCGTCCTGCTCTCACACATAGCTGGCACCAAGGAGCTGCTTGGAGCCCAGAAGAATGAAGCTTTGCCACCACCTTGCTGCTGAGTGGCCGGAAAAGCGAGATCCTTCCCAGTTGCCGAGAAGTTACAGAAGAAGGGCTGCTGCAGCGATCATGGCCACCACCACCTGGCTCCCGTTTTCGGGAGACTAGTTGCCACCACTAGCCACCAAAGTCCTAACCACCAGCTTGTCCTCACCGTCCCCACTGGAGTTCGACGCCAAGATCAGATTTGCCACTGCTAGTTTTGCCCTCGTCGTGAAGATGGCCGAAGGCTTGTCTTTGCCGTTCAACATCAAATTCTTCTTCAGAAGGAGCCCTTGCCTCGCCTCGCCTTACTACTATCTTCCTCAGAAGGAGCCCTTGCCGAAGCTTGAAGACGAGTCAATGGAATCTCACAAGCAAGCGCCGCCGGCAAAAGGAAGGAGAAGAAGAAGGTATGGGGGTGACTAAATGGGTACATTACTGGTTTGACTATCTTGCTGTTGTCAGATCTGCTTAGATTTTCCACGACCTTGACCGTGATAAAGACCAGTTGCCCACATCTTTGTGTGGGCGTCCACATTAGATCCACGAGGTTATTCTTGTGGAAGTCCATCAAATCCCAATTCCAGCTGGAATCATTCAGGCCAGAAAATTTTAGAACATTGCTTGCGCCACCTGGCTTGGTCTAGAATTTATTTATTTTGAACCAATGCATCGTGGTTAGTCAATTATCACTCTCAAAAATAATTTAAAGGTCTTACCAACCTCGTGTTTAGATAAAAGTTACTAACCCATCATTTTTGGATGCTCTGGGCGTATTAGCAATGTTATTTTGAAGATTTAAAATAAGAAAGGGACAAGTTAGGGTATTGAAGTTGAAGCTATCAAAGGAAGAATAAAATAAAAAATAACAAAATATTTATTCCTTTGTGCAAAGTAAAGAAGAAATTGTGAATTTGTGGTTATTATAATACCGTGATCTAATTTAGAACTTTAAAGAACTAAATAACAAATCTTGTGTGTATTTATATGAACACCTTCAATCAAAATCCTCGCCTCAATTTTTAAATTCACGCAAAACACACTAGGAGAGAACACCCCTTATTTTTACACATTCGGACATACCCATATTGATCAGGCATCTTTGTTTATATTACAACTTAAAAATCAAACTGTATTTATTTATATGAACACCTTCTATCAGAATCCTTGCTCTAATTTTTCAATTTAGGCAAGACACACTAGGAGAGACATCTCTGGCTGTTCCATGAGCATTGAGGCAGTAAGACATAGCGTTTTTTCCATTTGCTGTAATTTGAACATCGTCAATTGTGATATCAGTGCAAGGAACTGTTTTACTGCAAGCAAGGTTGATTGGCTCATCTTGTGTGCTAGATCCATGAATGTCGATGAATTTTACACCACTAATTTGTACACCCGAATCCTGCAAATTCACAAAATATAAAGGAAACCCATCTCAGTTATCGTCCTTTGTTTTAACCACATCATAGTTTTTTTCTTCGAATGATAAACACACTTATTTAATATCACGGATGCCCAAAATGGTTCATCCATCTCCTAAAAATACGAAAAATATTGTACCTTAGTTCCACAGTTAAGTTTTCCATTGCAGTAGTATTGATCAATGATTATGGGATGATCCACAGCATCCATTGTGAGATGTTGGAATATGATATTCTTCACATAGCCAGACCCTCCCTGGGTTTCATTTGTCATTGTTAGTCATTCAATTTGTGGTTGAATATTTATCAAACTTTTACTTCAGTAAAATACTATGTATAATAACATCGTTACCTGCCATGTCTTGATTCGTGCTCCATTTTGAGTTCTCTTAAACCACGAGTGGGAAATCGTTACATCAGATACTGCTGACTTGGAATTATCTTCTCCTAAGCTTCCAATGCTGCAGAACAACGTCAAAATCTACATTCAAGGGCCTTTGTCCACATTTTGTCTGTGTCTAAAACCTATAATTACTTTATTTAAATATATATATATACACACATGAGGAAAGTTTGCCTAAATACCTAAATCAATTTAGGCTATTCGATTATAAAGACAATCCTGATTAAATATAATTTTAAAACAAAAAAAATTAAACCACTTCCTTTGGTGTCGTGAACTAGATCGGGCAACCATCTAACCATCGGCGATTGGAAAAGGTCACATTTGGCTAGATTTGGCCAGAGGCCAAACCTAACTAGTTGCAGTCAAATCTGGCTAGAGGTGGCCAAATCGGGCTGTGCCCTGACGGGTTTGGCTGGCCTCTGGCCAGAGTTGGCAGGGGGAGGTCGATTGCCTCTGACCAGATATGACCCTGACCTGCTAGGTTTAGCTGGCTTTCCAATCAAATTTGATCGGGGTGAGGTCGGCTCCAACCGACCGTTGCCAGAACTAGCCAGCTAGCCGCTGCCAAATATGACCGCCAGCGGCCAAGTCTGGCCAACCTCCGGCTGCACCACAAACATGGGAGAGGTTTTTCTTAATTTGGTTTAATCTAGACCACCTTTTTAATCAAACAATCCAGGTTGATTTCAGGCAAGGTTATCTGGACTCTTTCTTCATGTCTCTCTCTCTCTCTCTCATATATATATAATCATTTGATTTGTTAAATATTTATAACAAAGTAAAAAGTAAATAACGAAAGATTACCTTATGCCATGACCAGGACCACACGTAACATCGCTAATATTAACATTACTTGTTCCGGTTCCGACAGACACACAATCATCCCCTGCAAACAATCATATTAGTGTTAGCTCAAACAGTACTGTTTTTATTCATGTTTTCAGGAACCAGCGTTCTTTTGACAAGGGAAAAATTATCACATCTAATTTTTGTTTGGTAAGGCGAAAGTATGAGATGAACTTGGATCGAACAAAAAAAGTGTTGCCTCTTTTCCATTTGTTGAAAGCTAAAAAATCCATTAAGTTTGTGTAGGTAATAATCACCTGTGGCAATATTACAATTTGTAATTCGTACGTGTTGGGACCTTTGGAGATGAATTCCATCCGTATTAGGACTGTTCCCGGGTGCTGTTATAGACACTTGAGATATGCCAACATCTTGGGAATCTAATATGCCCAAGTGCATATTAGGAGGATTCATAAACTTTATACCCGTCATCTTTACTCTGCTGCACCCACTGATCCTCATAGTCTGAAATTATATAATTGCACCAAGCGGCCATTAGTTGATAGCTAGAATTATCTTCATCATTATAAATATTGAGTTCATTTAAAGAATTCCTTCAGTGATGACTCTATAGTGAAGTTTAGATGGCTAGCTACCTACAAATTGTTAGTCAATATCAGGGTTTTATATATTCTACAAATTGTGTGCATATGTGGTATATATATATATATATACGAGATTAATTCTATATGAGTTAGTCAACTATAAGTTGATGCTTAGCAGGCAGCTTATCCATTTCAAACCATGCGATAGATCTCGAGGACCATTACATGGTAAGCAACTCATATTAGACAAAGTCTCTCTCTCTCTCTCTCTCTCTCTCTCTCTCTCTATATATATATATATATATAGTGTTATCTATACAAATCCAATTAAATTTCCATTAGTGAATCACTTACATTTGGGACTCCCCTGCAACCCTGGAAATTCAAATGAAAATGACCAAGAATTAGTTACAACTAATTGGAATGACAAAACAAGTTATAGATTCTGATGAAAGATTATATATTGAATAATAATTTAGAGATGCTTACTCCTTTGCCCTTGTTGTTACAATTCCACCAAGAAGAACCTTGGCCATCGATTGTGCCTGTCCCATCAATTGTAATGCCGTTAACATTCTCAAGCGTGATCAATGAAGGATTACTTCCCCATGCAGCGGTATCAGCTGGGCCAACTATGGTTCCCATCACCTACAATATTTGTACATATTCATGTAACCCAACTAGCTAGTTCAGATTAATACCACACTGCAAGCATACATATATAAAACAGATATATAGTAAGGTATAGTAAGAACATACATTGAAACGAATAATACTAGATTTGCATGGGCCAGACAGAGTGACAGGCCTCAACTTCATCGTCTTCCCCTTGGGCACACTTACAACCGGAGAACCCGAGGACGTCGAACATGCATCTTCCCATTCTTTAAGCAATAACTAATTTTGCATATCATTACATCAAATTATGCAAAGTCGAAAGTCAGTAAATGTTTGTATGGATTGCAGACATCAGATTATATATAGAGGATGGATAATTAAGGTCCCTACTTGGGTATCATCGATGGTAACCGATCGAGCAGAGCACAAAGTAGAGAGGAGCAAAAGAGCAAGTAGAGTTGGTAGCAGCTCCTGCATGAAAGCATTTGACAAGGCATTACATACTCATATACGTAAATGTATATAATGTAACAATAATGTAACAAGAAATCAAGGTGTTTAAAATCGACGAAGAGCAAGTATGCATTGAGAAAACATAAATGGAGCTTAATTTAAGAGTGAGGAACGTACAAGGCTGATCATGTTCTTCATCAACTTATTGAATTGGGAGAGTTGATCTGGAGAGGCCATGAATTGAAGGAGCTTGAAAGATCATAAACTGGTTCAAGGTTGAAAATATAGATGAGAAGCGTGATGTATTTATAGACCAGAATTAAGAAGCATGCTAGCTAGACTAATGTGTATTGTCAGTTGAAAGATGACTTGGCCATCTTGCAATTCATTTTACTTGAACGTCACCAATGTATATATGCGTGTCCAATGCAAGCCACTGGAATATGAAAGGTTGGATTAGACTAATGTGTACTGTATATTCAGAGCACTTGTTTCTTGCGTGTATATCGTAACTTCTAAGTAATTATAACTTAATTAGGAGATTCCGACCAAATTATATTTGATAACGGAAAAGACCTGAACTTAACTAACACGGAATATATATGTAAACATAACTGTCAAACTGAGGTACAATTGATTGTGGACAGGTAAAACTAATGTGTCCGTCGAAATAAGATTAATGTTCTACGAACTGACAATCTCATCCATATTGTTGAGGCCCCATGGGAAGGAATATGCCCTAAACACCAAAAACTCATTATTCATGTGACACATAAACCTTATAAATCATTAGATTGCACGCAAGAGATTTGGATAATTAATAATTCAATTCAATATAAATTTCGGCAGAAGCTATTTGTCACAGTAGTTTTCAGTTTCACATACCTGACCCACCGGATGTAAGCACTTCTGCAAGATTAGGCAAATAAAAATGATAACTAAGTACTTGTGTTGAAAATATTGGGAACATAAAGGATAGAGGACACATATGCGAGCATATCTGGGCTCATTCCATGGTTTGGCAGGTTGAGAGAGGGAAAGCTGGCAACGTGGTGTTTTGACTTTTGAGTGATATATATTTGCTCAATTTAATTTCAGCGAAGTTGTATTTACACAGACATTATACATTCACAACGGTTTTTTGGAGGGGGAAAAAAGGGTCTTATAGAACCGTACAAGACTGATATAATGGCTTCGTTGGATTTTTGAGGTCAATCTAACGACTTGGATTTTATTTTTGCACATATTTTAAAAACATCAGTTATTAGCTAGTTGGACCAGATAAAAGGTGTTACCCATTTGCATAGACTAAGTTTAGGAGATTGCTTAGAGTAACAACTGAATAGAAATATCACCAACATGTAAATCTAGTCATCACCTGTTTTGTTTATAAAAAGATTAACACAGTTATTGCAGTGGCAAAGTGGTGGATCTTTTTCAAAGAATAGATCCCATTATAATTGTCACAGTATAGCATCTACTGTCACCGTTTTTTCGTAGTGAATCTTTTCCACGGTGCACGAATGGATTGTCGCCGCTGCAAAGTCCACAATATTTTTGTGGTAAATTGCCGTGACAATTCTTGTATTGCCACAGCTTAGGGTCTATTTGGCATGGTCAGAAACCGTGGCAAAAGCCATTTTCCTGCTAGTGAGGAACCAATTGTTCAAGTCATATATACATATTATTTTGGTATTACAACAAAACTAAAAGTCCTTTATCAATTAATTGATCACCTAATAATGCTTGCATAGTTTATAAATTCAACTCGGTGTGACATAGAGTAGAACAGACTCTAAATCGACTTGGAATCATTTATACTATTTTTTCAATTAATCAAATAAAATTTTATATAAAATTAGCATATATTACTCATTTGACCCATGAAATTGATAAATAATATATATAATTTAATTGAAAACATAAATATTAATTAATAGTTAAATTAAAAATAAGCTAAAATATTCTATTAACTTTTATTACATGATTCGGAGAGTCAATTATACAATTTATTACTAGGGACTTATATATAAAATTTGATTGGAGAAGCTATAAAGTGGAGTTGACTCAAAATTTTTAGAGTTAAAAAGGAGTTTCAAACCTACGATAACTTATGACAAAGGGCCTTCACATAAAGAACAGAAAAAATATAATAGGGGTACTGCGTAATATGTACCAAATGTATTGCAAAACAAGATCTCCTTACAATGTGCCATTGAATTATACAAGTTAAACTCTTATTTTCTTACATCTTGGGGTAATGTCCTTACATATTGATCCTTATTTACTTACTAAAGAAAAAAATTAATGCAGATACAGATGATCCCTATTGCAAACCATATACCCAACGAATTAATTTTAATTCAAGCAAGAAAAACTTGGAGAGACATCTCTAGCAATTCCACGGGCATTGAGACAATGAGACATGACTTTTTTCCCATTTGCTGAGATTTGAACATCGTTAATTGTAATATCAGTACAAGGAACTGATTTATTGCATGCAAGGATGATTGGCTCAGCATGTGTGCTAGATCCATGGATGTCAACGAACTTTACGCCACTAATTTGTGCATCTGAATTCTGCAAATAGAAAAAAGGAGAAAAAAACAGAATTATTCACAAAATTTTATTTCCTCCAAAATTTCATCAGATCAAAGATATTCCATCATGTATGATATGTTTTCTTGTAATAAGACACTTATCATGCATTCTTGTTCAAAGGCTGACTATAAGCTTGAATGTCATGCACTAGGTGGTGTTCTTGAAAAAATTGACGGCTGCTGTTGATCTTATGATGCATATGATCATTTAATTACTCATTTTAATAAAGAGGATAAATCATGAGTATGTGTTGTCGGCAAATTGTACTTGTTATGTGGATCAACGCAAGACCAAATCTATATACTCATTATTCACGTGAATCCGGCCCTAAACCAGGCAGCTTACAAATGTTTGGATTGCACGCATGGGATGAACACATGAATATGAGGCTTTGTAACAGTATTTTTTAGTTACATATCTGACCTATGACCTTACTCTGCAAGTCCATTCATGCAGCGGAGGGACGCAATGTCTCTCGGGGATTGATTTAGCGACTTTGAGCTGGCTACGTACGTGCAATGGGATGTAATTGTTTGGTAGGTTGACGGGGAAAAAGGGGGCATGCTTTGATTATGAGGAATGGATATATGGACGTGTACTATTTAGGACCTTAGGTCAATTTTCAATAAACAATAAATACAATAAACATGCATAAAGATTTTGATTTAATTAGGCAAGTTTCTCATGCATTTATTAGATTGGCCAAGATTAAAGATTGGCAGGATTAAATTATGTATTTGCATCAAATGTTTATGCCTTCATTGGCTATCATAAAATGATTTTTCAAAATAACTATGTATTACTTTGTCAGTTTTCCCGGGAATAAACAAAAACTATTATGAATGGCACATTGTTCAAAGCACAATCAAACTCGATTGGCTCGGTAGTCATTTCTAAAAAACCCGATTGGAAATGTAACTAGATATCAAACGAGCCAAGCCTGAGTTTGTACCTTTTAAACTCAGTTTGACTCAAAGTTCTATATTTTATACATGCATGACTGATTAATATTGCAGGAGATCAACTCACGTATCGACTCCTTGAAGCCTTACAAATTCCTTGATTGCACGCATGAGCCGCATGCATGCATGCGGGAGACTTGTATAGTCGTATGTTGCAGGCTTACGCAAAGTAGGTTATTCTTAGCTTTTACATGCATGGATCGAGCACGAGTGCAACGCGCATTCGAGTGTAATAGCTGCTGGCAATGATGTCACCCTCACTAGGGGTCGTTAATTGAGCGAGCCAGCTCGTGAGTATTTAGCTTTCGGCTCGGCTTGACTCGACTCGAAACTCGACATTTAAATGCTCGACTCGAACTCGACTCGAACTCGAATCTTACGAGCCGAGCTTGAGCAAGGTCGCGGTTGACTCGGGCTCGAGCTCGACTCGGTTGTAACTCGGGCCGGCTCGAACTCGACTCGTGGTTGAACTCGAAGCTCGACTCGATAAAATAATATAATAATATAGTCTTTATATTATATTTTATTATATTTATATTATATATATATATATATGAAATATAATAACAAAGAAGCAAAGATAGTTGAGATGGTAAGTATTCACCTTGATGACTTCGAAGGTTGTGGGTTCAAACCACATTGGCCTCATTTTTTTTAAAGTGAGGTACTTTCAAGGTAAGGTTGTGGGTTCAAACCACATTGGCCTCATTTTTTCCTCATTTTTTTAAGTGAGGTACTTTTGACTTTTAATCGAGCTGGTTTCGAGCTCAACGAATGAGCTGGCGAACGAGCTTAAAAAATTAAACAGTTTAAGTATATTATTAAATTAAAATTTGTTACTTAACAATATATACTTAATTTATATTTTTACCATTTTATATATTTATTTACTTATTGTTATTTATTATAAACAAATCTAGAGTGTGACTCCAATCAAATTAAAATCCTTAAAAATAAATTCTATTTAGTTATTGAAATTTAAATTGATTTTTTAAATAT
The DNA here is from genome assembly GCA_033002965.1 of Piper betle. Classification (NCBI taxonomy): domain Eukaryota; kingdom Viridiplantae; phylum Streptophyta; class Magnoliopsida; order Piperales; family Piperaceae; genus Piper; species Piper betle. The sequence continues at coordinate 13,288 of JAURVB010000269.1, forward strand.
TTGTGTATTAATATACTTTTTGTTAGATATAAATAATATTTATTTTTTATTTAAAATTTATATCATAATAAGTTTAAAATTAATTTTACATATTCTTAATAAATATTATTAATAAGTAGCGC